>JAZGTK010000447.1:0-71763 GCA_036877625.1 Ambastaia sidthimunki
AAAACATTAAATGTGTAAAATTAGCCATTATTTGACAAAAAACATTAAGGTAAAAGCACAAAATGCCTCTAGCTGCAGTACTGCGCAAAACAGACTTTAATTCACATGCGAAAGAAAGCCCAGACAGTTTAAACTTGGCCTTCAAAACCTAGAACAACAGTTAAAAAATGTTGGTTTGCTTTGACCATCACAGCTATTTCAATATGCGCTGAGCGTGTGGAACGAAATATGAGAATTCATTCCACAAATCCTTTTGACTCCATCCCAAACCTCCACGAGTGGAGAACATGGGTTTTGTCAGTCATCTGTCTGCATGGACGAATCAAACAGCATGTTATTGAGCCGTCCGGCTAACCGATGAAGAGCAGCCATCACTAAGGAGCATCAAAGTGCCAGAGCTTGTCTCTTGTGTCCTCCAACAGAGCTGAGTGCAGATTCTGTCATCACCTACATTCCATGGGTCTGTCTGGGAAAAGACATGAAGATGACTCTGCAGATTGTGCCCCTTGCATTGTGCTAACAGTTGTTTGGCAGATGGCTACACATTCCTCCGGTCATTGGGCAAGCTTGTCTTCAGTTTCCTTAAACCCTGACCCAGACCACCGCCTTGAACATTAACAGTGAGGGTTACGATCCCACTGCTCATTTTTAACAACTGTTTTAATGTGACGTTCTCCCCAACTACAGCTGTGCTTACTTTCCTAATAAATACGTTCTTATATTTCTTAATATGTTGTACTTGTGCTTAATATATTTCTTGTATTTATATTCTTGTGTCTTAATGTGCTGTACTTACTGTCTTAATATATGATCCTGGTCATGTGTTTGATCCTGGAATTGCACAAGTCAATAAAGCATATTTTTATTTTTGTGTAGAAACTAAATGTTTATTTTTTACTTCAAATCTGAACTGACTTCACATCATCTGACCGCACTGAGCCCTTTCTTCTTCCATCACCACCTCCGACAACCTGTTATAAAGAGAACGCATCTTTAATCAATTTTAGAAGGATAAATCAAGTCTTTTGGTTGCATAGTTTCATGTGGATCTAACATGATCTACTAAACTGACGCTATCATTTATCATTAAATTTATCAATTGTTTATCATTTAATCGATAATTTCTCTATGATTTTTGAGGTATGTTAGAGTTAGTTGTATGGATAGGGCCTGTGATAGTTTGATAAGAATTTTGTGCTACTAAATGTCCTACTAAATTACGCTTTGCAGATTTAAAGTGTTGGTTGTGTACCAAGAAGTGTGTCTAGATGTATAGCTAAAGAATTCATGAGGTTATACTAATGAGTGCAATTAAAGAACCAGTAGCACTATATATAGATACACTTCCATTGTGACTGACAATAAAAAACATGCAACAAAAAAGTTCAAGCAAATTATTAAACAGGTTAAGCACAGCTGTCCTGCAGTCCAATAAAAGTTATTACATTTAAATGTTTTATAGAGAATGCAATTCCATTTCATAAAAGGGTTTTTGTAGCTTTGAAACATTTAAGATTTGAAGACGTGCTCATTGAAAGCGTGGTAAAGAAATTCAGTAGATCTGAGGAGCTGAGAGATATTACGCTTTCAGGGTTCAGAGAGATTGGTAAATACAGGGATCTGCCCTTTGAATCAAACCGGCCTCGTAAAGACACCACATGTCACGGAATTATATGTTCGCATGATTAGAAGCTAGGGCTGCATAAACATCCCGTGTCAAGATTTACATTTCTCTGTTTAAGCACATGCAGCTGTTTATAGACTCCTCCGCAGACATGAGCAGCTACGGCTATACATAGCAGCGAAAACCTTTAAAGTTCCCATCTCGAGGGGCTCGTTTAGATTAATGGATGCAATGTCAAATTAAACGTCAATTACAGAAAACACGGCTACCGATCAGCCGCGTTACGACGGAAAGAGCCGCGTTCAACATTCATCAAAGCGCCAGTCTGAGGAAACGTTGGCTAATGGCGGAGTTTAGCCGTACAGGACGTGGCAATAATGCAAAGAGAGCCTGGTCGGATTTCTTGGGAAAAGCCAAATGTTCCGTTTTTCCCACAAATATAATTTTCTGCTTAGGGTTAGACGTGACCTCGGAATGGGCAAGTCTACATCGTACCTACTCCACATATATCATTCTACAAGCAGAGAAAACAAGACATTAATCTTTTTCCTCAAATCGCAAGCAGCCACTTCGACTGACTGACACCGCGTGTACAGAGGGGCGTTTAGAGGCATTTGATGGTGGGGTTGTGTCTCTCCGTCTGCAGGTTTACACTTGAGGCAAAGTGAAGTGCACATACCAAAGACAGACAAACCTAAACACTGCATTTGGGTGCATGTCAAACAGATAAGGGAGAGTTCATTTGAGAGGGTTATGTTATTTCATGGAAAGATACACAATTTACATCGAATCTTTACAAGTGGCTCATACTTCAGATGAACTTGGTTAAGGGATGATTGTCAAGTAGGTCTGAGTTTAGATGGTTTGATTTTGTCCAAATCTATTTCTGCCCTTCCGCTCACCCCCGAACGTACAATAACATATTCGAGTTTTTGGGCTAAAATGACAAAAAAAAGCGAGTTCTTAGAAACTTTTATAGGAAGAGTCCATCCAAAAATAAAATAAAAAATAAAATAAAAGTTTTATAAGTAAACACAGATTAACATTATGACTTTTTTTCTTCAACACCAAATGACAAATTCTAAAGAAATCTCTATGATCTTTTCAATGCAATTATAATGAAAGGGGACAGATGCTTTATATAAGTATGTATAGTAAGTATGTATAGTATATATAGTAAGTATATACTATATAAGAAATCCATGCAGCTCAAGACTAGATGATGGTTTGTGTAAAAAAACAGACTCAAATTTAAGTCGACATTATTTAATTTTCAATAAACAAAAAGTAATATAGATTATTTTTATAGTGTTGTCTCCTTTTAGGCCAATTCTGGGTTGGATGGAACACCAGCACAGTTTTCCAAGTTTCTCCGAGTTCTAAGAAAGAACATAATAAGATTTGAATCAACACGGTGAGCGAACTTCTCCCTAAATAAAACGTCTCTGTGCACAATCACAGCATGTACAGTATTTGTAATAATGAGAGACCCCAGTAAGCCTTCAGCTTTATTCTTTCCTAAAATCAGACGACGGCTTTCTGTGTGTATTCTAAAACATTCAAAAACAACCGCTGAATGTTTAAAGAATCACCTATAATTCTGTCACTTTTCGCTCTGAGCAATATGGAGGGAGCTGGAGGTAAAGAGCAGACACATCTTGGCATTCACACAGCACATTAAAACTGTGCGGTTTCACAATAATAATAATCTTGAAAGCAGCTGTGTAAACATTTAACTGAGAACGCCTCTTGTGGCACGGCACAGGATCCTCGTGTTCGACTGTGTATTTTACTAGATGCGATTGTGCACTTATCAACACTTATGCCTGCGCTTGTCTTTTCTGCGTTCTAGCCATTATTGACATAACCCCAGGCCGTGGTGTGTTCATAGCGCCTGGCTTTAGGAATTTGACAATTCGATTTAATCGGCTTTATGAAAGTATATCCATACTTCCAAATATTATGTAATGGCATTCCCAGTAAAGAGATCTCTTGGGTCTTGAAAACATTGGTTTTTAATAAAAGACCAAAGTCCATGAAATACAATGGTCTACTATTAAAGAGACAGTTCACCTAATAAAGAAAATGGTGTTATATACTCACCATCCTGTCGTTCCAAATTGATTTGGATTTCTATCTTTCCTGGAAAGGAAACAAAAGAAATATTTAGAAAGTTTGTGTTCAGACCTAAATTTGATCATTGAAATCAAACTTGAACAACAACTATCAGATGAATCTGATTGTCAACAAAGATCTTCCATCAACATCGTTCCTGGTTCTGGAACATATCTGACAGCCAATCAGAGTTAAGAACTGGGTCACCCAGCTAACAGGGAACGTTCTCAGAACATTCTGAAAACATTCTTGCAGTAACATTTGTACAATTTTTTTTTTTATGTTGTATATCTTATATTAAAATGTTATTCTTACGTTTTTAGTGGAACGTTTTAAAAACATTACAGAATTGTAAAAAGTTTGAACGGCGTTCTTATAACTAAACATTAACGTTAATACAACATACAACAAAAAACTGGAAAACTGCAACTTTGTTAGCTGGGTGGGGGTTTGTACAGGGCTGGTTTATAAAAATAGGTTATAGTTACAGGTTTGTATTGGGTTAGAGCTTCTTTTCTTTGACAGGATTGTTATTCCAGGATCAACAAAAGATGTTGACATAGGAACAAGCTTTAATCAGCAAAATCAGGACGTGCCTTCTAACAGAATCGTATTTGAAAGCTGATTTTCAATAAACAACAATGTTTGATGATCGCCACACTAGCTAGAATATAAGGTATGAGTCATATAGACCAAATGTATTTATTTACACATTCATTTATATAGGTGAATTACTGCTGGAAAAGCAAGTAAATGTACACATGCAGTACAACGGATGGACCTGCACAAAGTATAACTCAGAAGGCCAGTAAGTAAGACTTTGTCTGAGGCGAGTTTCCAGCCCTCTGGGGTCATGTGACTTAATTGCCTGTTTGCTCTATTTATCTCTGTGAAAAACTGCTCTAGGTTCACAGAGTGTAGAGAATAATCAACTGAATCAAACACGGCCTTAAATTACAGCAGAGAATCAAATAGCAACTGATGCCTATTCATCCACATGAGTAAACACTGTAATTCACTGTAATTCTCTCTCTCTCTCTCTCTCTCTCTCTCTCTCTCTTTCTCAACACACACTCTATTACTGTATGTGCCACAAAGATTGTTATAAACAAACTCCAGATTCTGAAAAAAGCACAAATTTTATGCAGGTTCAACGACCTCCCTGAATCTGCTCGTACCACCTGATTTTCAGAGATGACCCTGCTGAGGAAAATGGAAGAGGTTACGAATGGAATGAGGTACTGACTTATTAAAAAATGTGTGTGGTATAAACTGCCTACTACTTTTTTTTAAATAGTAAGTTAAAGGTAGGGTAGCCAATTTCTGAGAGGCTAACAATAGCAGGCTAGCTTTAAAAGCATAAGATCCCGCCCTTCCTTCAGAGCACTCTCCAAAGCCACACCTCCTCCACCACATGAGCGCATACATAGTTTGACAAGCATGTAGGGCATCCTATTATTGCATTCGGACTGAATGCAATGATTGGACGAACGTTTTATGATGCCGCACCTTCTACAGAAAATATATGCTTATGTAAATATATTTAGAAATTTTCAACCAGCACAACAACAAATGTTTTGTAGACGTTTTGTAGACAAATGCAGTAGACGTGTGCTATACTGTAGCATTTTATTTAAATAAAGTACAATAAAAACTACATATACTGTGACCAGTAACCATTCTATGTACTGTATAATGGTATTATTCTCTTCGGAAGACAGTTGTGCGCATCTCTGTGGAAAAGTTTTAACATCTGTTCTGAAAATGCAGTTCTAAAGATACCAATAAAAAAACCTTAAAGGAAAATTCCGGGTTATTTACAACTTAATGTGCATGGATAGCATTTGTGGCATGCTTGTGATTCCCACAAAAAGGAATTTTGATTTGTCCCTCAGTTTTTATAAACAGAACATGTTCATAAATGAATATAAATTTAGCAGACAAGTGGACTGGTGGCTTTAAAAGCAGAAATGTTCGTATATGAAATCTATTCTGATGAAAACTCTAGAGGAGACATGTGTGAGATTACTGGAAACTTTATCAAGGATATTTAATCAAATCTAGGCAGAAATCTCAATAAAAAGGCAAAGCTTGGTAAATTCATATTTTACAATCCACTCACAATAATCAGCTCCTCATTTCTTTGTATTGTAACAACAAAAAATAAAGTCTCTAAAAACATTTCAGAGCAAACTATATCAGAACTTTATTTCTGATCATCTAAACATGTCTCACAGTCAGCTTACATTTACATTTATTCATTTGGGAGACACTTTTGACTTACAGTGAATTCAAGGTATACATTATTGATCAGTACTTGCATTCCCTGGGATCGAACCCACAACCTTTGCGCTGCTAACGCAACGCTCTACCAGTTGAGCTACAGGAACACCTATTGCCCCGACATGCTAACATGAAAACAATTAGAAGTGAGCGATTTCCTCATACATTTAGTTCAATCTGCTCTATGAAGCAGAAATGTAAACAACGCAGGTGAGCCACTCTTAGATCTTACAGTTATCTCACAGTAGACAGTAAATAATCTTTGATTAATTTAGGTTTTCCCCTCCTGCTGCTTAAAATGAAAAAACAAGCCTTTTCACTTGGTTTATGTATGGATCATTGAGAACACTGGGCCCCCTTGTCATTATGTCAAATTCTAGCTAAGAACGAAACATTCTATTTTCCTAACCTGGTTAAGTAATCATATTACCTCAGGCTCCATAAAGTGGAACAAACAGTAGCATAGAAGCTCAGCTTCTTCTAACGTGGTTTGAGTGACAGATTGGCTTTCATCAAAGCGTCCAGAATCGAACTTGTGGAGTCATTTCGCTTTGCTAAGAATACTAAATTGATCCTCACATGCACAACATCTGGTGAAAAGCAATTTCCACCCAAGTGTTTTAGTATTTCCTCATAATTAATTTCACATGTACATGACAAGAGCTACTGGCCTCCCAGAACAGGCACACAAAAGCCAGCTTTGTTCCTCTTTCTCAAAAAGTACGCTGTGGTTTCTCGTTAAATCAGTCTTTTTTTGACGTTCAAATCGATGATGAAAGGTCCGCTTGGGACTTCGAGTCACATCCCCTGTCTCTGAAGCTCAGAAAAGCCACAGTTTATGCTCTCGTTCGCTTTGCTGGCCACCGTTTTGGCACAGAATAACTGGGAACTAAAGATAAGGGAGAGAACTTTACTTTGAAGTGTTGGTTTGAAGTGTTGCTCAATCCTACAGATGATGGACACAACACCTTCAACAAAATGAAAACATGGCTGATTATCACAGTGAAGCTTGTACAACTGTCTGATCGCAGTGTTTACCACATTACTCATTCTTTTCCATATACAACTTTGGTATTTTTCAAAACATCTTCATTGACCCCTACAATATTCCACAATGCTCTTGAGCTGGAGAGAATAGAGGCCTTCAAAATGAGACATAACAGCACCTGTTCTTACTTGCCTCCAAAGAGTGAAGTGTCTCAAGATAAAAGTCAGTCACCATCAGATTAATCACTAAAGCCACCAGGCAAGCTGGTGTCCGATCAAACGCACCTGTTTGTAAAACACTTCTGAGACCACCTGCGTGAACGCATGTACAGTAATGCTTTCTTGGCAAAACCCGGTGCCATTTGTATGCATGTTGTTTTTTCAAGGACTTCCCCCTCTTTTGAGGTCAACGTTTCATACATCGTTTCTGAGACTTCTCATGTTGCTGATGTGCGTCTTGAATGAGTTGAAAGCGAGCGAGAATGGAAAATACGTTCCTGTTCCGATACCGAGCCCAGATAAAAGCAGGTGTTTCAGGTGTTTTGGGTAACTGCTGTATTTAAAGCTATGAAACATCCTGTTTGCCAAAAGTCTGAACGTTACTCCAGAGTTCCTCTACAAATCAAAGTGTCTTGATCTCTCTTAATCTTTCATTCTCATTGACTACTTTGAGTCAGCCAAATGTTTTTCTACCTTTCAAGTCAATTTTTCAGTGAAGATCACATATCTCTTTAATGTCTCTTTTGTGTCTACTAGATGGCAATGAGATTAGATGGAGCGCAAATAGAAACATTTGCTTAAATCTTTTGAGAAACATATTGTTGTAATCTCATGTGTGTTAGAGGAAGTTTTAGAGGAGATCTCAACAATGTCTCACACCATACTCACACACACAAAAACACATTTTTTTCCATCAATAAACATTTCTCATCAGATTTAATTTCCCTTGCTGTACTTATTTGTGTTTATTTTATTTCTCCTAAACTATTCAAAGAGAAATATCTGAGACAAAGTCGAAACTTAAAAGAAACATTAGTGTGAACTCTTTTGAGCTCTGAAAGAGCAATAAATATGTATTATGTATTATGTTTCCTAATATATTCCAACATGTATCGTTTAAAAAAACATCAGAACTTGAACCACAATAATCCTCTTTATTTCTTTTCTTGAGCAGCCAACATTTCCCTGCGTTGCTAATGTGTTGCTAATAATCTAGTTAGTCTGTTTCACTTCCACATTTTTAATCCCAGAACAGCAAGTCTGCAGCTATTGTTAAAGACGGCAGAAACTGCATTGATCTTTTAACCCCAATAACCCCGCCAATGACCTCCGGAAGGGATAGCATGACTTTCAGGTGATGAGTGGAGAGGCTGAAAGAAAAGAGTCTTACAGTCATGAGGGAATCTTGTCACTGAAAGGTCAAAGTCATGAGGGACCACTATTATCCAGACGAACCCTGTTGTTTGCGACTTCAAAAGCATTTAAATACAACAGTAGAGTCTCAGAGAGCCTTTTGTGACCTGGGCTCTTTGTCCAGAGATCTGGAGGGTGACTGGTTTCACTCAGAGTCCTGACAGGTCTGCTGCTCTGAGACGCTAAAGCGTCTAATGTTACCCGGTATTAGAGTCTGTTGACGAGCGAGAAAAACAGTGAAGCCGCTTCATTTACCTTCCACAAAAACACAAATAAGAGCGGGCTTAAGGAAACAACAGTTAAACAGTCTTCAATGTGGACTCCAGTTATTGGAAAATAATAGCTTTAGAAGGAAGTAATCTAGAGGGCCTTTAATCAATTTCTGCTAGATGAGCGATTGGGATAAAAGCTTCGGGACGGACTCTCCAGCTCCAGACGTTGTGGGCTGGTTGGTGTATAAGAGAGATGGGCTTTAATTTGTCTTTCCAGGGTGTCCGGGCATCTTTTAAAGGCTTAATTGTTACCATAAAGAATCTTGATGCCATGTGTTTGCAGAAATGGTTTCAAGGCCTTTTTACTGTGGTAAAATGTCCACTGACTAATTGTTGAAACACTGTATAGTTTAAAAGCTCATTCCAACGCCATTACACAAATATTACGTGGGGTTCCGGTTTCTGTGTAATATTACCCAGGCCTAAAGCACCAAATAAAGCTCTTGTGAAACTGTAGATCAATGTTTAATTGCTAACTTTGAAGTTAAGGCTAGCTTTAAACATTAACATTAGCGGTGGGTGACACAACGAAATGCAGCGTTTGTCATTCGTTTGGCTCTTTCATAGTCAAGAACTCACAATAACGCAACATTAATGCGACAACAAAAACACATTTGATACATTCTAGCCTCAGGAGGATCATCTAATCGCTCAGCTTCAGAAATCTTCTCCTGTTGCATCCACAACTAATGAAAATCTAAGAAGACACTTTGTGCACGATCCCGCGAGGTCCAGGGTCAGATAAACACGCATTGTCTCGCATTGTTTGGTGAGACATCATTTCTTTCTTGTGGTTATGATGTAAACTCCCATTGTGAGGTTTGGCCTGAGAGGGAAACTCGGCCTGGGTTTTGTTCAGCACACAGAGGAGCGGTAATCCCTGCACCTGAGGCCATTTTAGGGAGGTTCCTGTAAGGGGAGAGCTATCCCAGAACATCTTAGAAGAGCTGCTACAATGCAGACCTGCCATCTTAAGATCCATGACCACGGCCTGCTCCAAACTGGAATGTGAAAAATTCAGATGCTCTCTCGCTGAAAGCAAAATCTCATTACATTTTATCTGTATTTTAGTGACAGTAACCTCAACATTTACAAACATTGTTGACGAACTACGTAATGCGATGCAATACTTCACTGTAATTGAGAAGCAAATCTGAGCTGATTCTTTGGAGTGACTATTTTAACATTTCAAGTCAATTGTTATAAATCAGCTTTTGTGCATTTAACGGCAGTAACTGCTACATCTGCTAACGTTGCTGAATTATAGCTTCGCATTATGCGGTTTGTCAAAGTAATTGAGAAGTTATCATTAGCAAATGCTTTGTAGTGAATATTTCAACATATATGGAAAGGAGGGAAGATAAAATCATTTCCTCTCCACAAGCCAAAGATAACATCCCATCGACTGAATATAGCGTAGCCATATTTCTACTTAAAAGGAGAGTGGAAGGGTGCTTGAATAATGAGGCAAAATTGGGCCAAGAGGTGCTAAATCCTTTTTTTGACAAGTTCAACGAGAGGACATCTGTATGTTTGGTTTCTCACGACTGCTCTTCAAAGTTCTCCAGGCGGGCTTTAGGCAAGCTAAACGTGTCTAGCTGATGGACGTGTGTTCAAGGAACAGAGAAAAACAGTAGCTTCTCTGTGCATTAGAGCAACCTGTCATGATGATCTCTAATGCGACAGTAATTGCTCCTTGATGCCTGGCTTGCCAGCGCAGAGCAAGACCTTTCTCCCATGAGTCAAAAAGACTCCAAAATTGGAATGTCTCCGGGATAATCCTCATGCTGATGATGATGGATCCTCTTGACCTTTGACTGCCAAAAATAAGGTAGAGTGAAGATCTTACAAACAACTTAGGTTAACGATGCTACCCTGAAATGAGAAATGAAACCTTTTAAGATGTTTCGGGTGGTGCATAAACACAAAGGAGGTGTTGCTGGAGGCGTTTGGTTCTTTTGAAGATGACCGCACATGAGTTTGGTATGCCATCCGACAGGAAAATGTGGGGAGTCCTGCCAAAGCATGTGGATAACACTTGAATATATATATCTGTGTATTTAATCTCAAAACAGTGTGGGACGTGGATCTTTCAATGGTCTGAATTCCTTTTCCATGTGCGAGAAATGTGCCCTCCTCAACCTGCAATTTAAAACTCTGAACTGTAACAAATTTCTGTGGATTAGCAGGCCGTAACCATGGCTATAGGTACAGGAAGAAACAAACTCAAAGAACGTCTAAACCTACGAGGTAAAGCGGAACCTCGGCTGACACTTGATGAAGTGTGCAAAACATGAAAATATTTACTTTTGTTTCTACCCTGGAAACACACCGAATGGTAAATTATATGCCATAAAATTTATTTGCTGTCACTTAAATGCCAGCACTAAAACTAAAACGCAGTTTAAATTTTTTTTACAGCTAATATTTAAAAACTGCATTAAGTATTTGAGAGTGCATTTGAGAGTGGACATGAGTGATACATTTAAATGTGTAAGGTTTATTGATAAAACATGTTGTTGGGACAGTAAGTAATCTAGCAACAACCAGGAACACACTAACAACCACATACAATGCCTTAGCAACCACATAGCAACATGCCAAAAACATTTAAAAACTTTAACACACTATGTGCCAAAGAACATAAAAAACCAAACAACAGGATATCAGGGCTGCATCTAACAGCTATTTTAAATATGTACATGTCATTTTTTTAATGAATCAGAAAAAAGGAAAACTGTATTTCCAGATTTGTATTGAAGCAGATCCACAACATACAGACCCAACCAATAACATCTCTGAGCCTCAGAACATTCTACAAAAAACCCTGTTTACTACATTTCTTGCGTATCTCTGTGCTGAGAGGAGACTTTTATAAGCGATCTGCATTTCAGCATGCGGGGAGAGCTCATGCCAAAACTGTCAGAGGCTTGTCAGCAATTCTTCTGATTTGTCATCGGCCTTATCAGATTAAACAGAGCATCTCTTTCCTGAGTGAGAATGGAAAAATGGAATTCATTCATTCAGCTTTGGAAACTGTTTGGCAGCTACATGTATGTGTGTCTTCCAGTCTGGCTAAACAAAAATGGATTTTGAAAAACACCAGATCTCTTCCAGATGGTTGCACACAACACCTCACTTTGCCGGCTGGGATGCCGGCTCGACGTGGCACTCTTTGCGTGGCGTCCTGTGAGACCTGCACAATAACAAATCATTTTTTACGAAGATCTTTGTTTAGTTCCAGCTCTCCACTGATATATATGTGAACTACTATGACAAACAATTACAAGTTATCTAATCATAAACTCATTTGTCAGCAGTTTAAACAAATCCAGGGGATAAATTACTAGGGCCTTGAAATACTGCTGTCCCATTACAAACCTTTGGTTCAGGTGGCTAACTTACTAACTAACATGAATGTTCTCAGAACATTGGCTAATGTTTTTTTAAAGTTCTCTCGGTTATCAAAATAACATTATTGCAGTAACAAGTGTTTTTAATAAACAAAAATATAAACATAAAATATAATACATCATATATCAAAATTGTTTTTTCTAAGTAGTTGGTGGAATGTTTTAAAAACGTTACAGAATGAAAGAGTCTGAATTATATTTAACAACCAAACAGTAACATTAATACAGCATGAAAAACGTTTTGTACATTTTTAGAACTTTCAAAAATAGCATTTTTTATGTATATATTACTTAATATGAACGTTCAGGAAACGTTTTTACAACCTAAAATTGTTAGGTGGGAGGACGCATTATTGAGTAAAGTAAGAGGTTACTGTATAAAGTCAGAGATATTATCGCGGTTACCTTAAGCTGTGGTTTGAGCTCGACGCTTCTGGGACAGGAAATGTTTAAGCATCAGTGGATGAGGATTTGAACCCGCTGCTCTCCTTATCTGCTTTTCTCACTTTGTTAAAAAAATAAAATAAAGAGCTCTTGGTTTTACGATTTAGTGCACAGAAGATTGTCCACATGTGTAAAACAAAAATGTTTATATACGAGTATGACTGTAAAGTGACATGGTATAAAAAAGATTTATATATTCAAAAATTAAGTATTCAATATAATTCAAAGTACAGTATAAAACTACAGTAATTTTTCTACAGTAAAACTGTAACAGAATTTCAGGCTGAAGCATAAATTGAGGGAGTCATTATGAAATACAGGTGAAAAGCAGTTAAGATAAAAGTGAATTACAGTAAGTGTTTGAAATATGAAAGAGCTACAGTACAGCTTCTTATCTACATTCGTTCAACGGACCTTTAAGATTAATGGAAACGCAAACCCCACCGCCGCTGAAATTCCCATTGGCTCCCACTGGAACGCCGCTCACATGCACTCGCGGCATTACACAAATTCCTCCCTAATTGTACATTTGACATCTTTCAATGGGAAAGAAGTGGCAGTCCAGAAACAAGGAATCTCGGGATAAAGCGATACGAACCACATCCGTCCCATTTTTCCCGTGGGCTATTTAAGAGTACAGTAGGCTGTATTTTCCGCTGCAAAGCCAAGCACCCACCCTTCCGTCTTTGCTCCATATTGGAAACAGATGCAGCTGGATGCAAGGCCCGGCTAATTTAAGTGGACAGACCAGATGTAGCCGAGTGATTGCACACTACCCCCTGTTGGCTTTCATTTCATAGGCTTTCAGAAACATGGCAGAGGTCTGCAGAGAGCCAGTAAAGAATTGTTTTACTGTTGAATGTTTTAGCCAGTTCAGGATCTGAATCTGTGTGGGTTTCCTAAATAAGACTGTCACACCTATGGGCTTTATTGCCTTGAGCACTCACAGAACAATCTGACGGAAACAACTCAGCATCCAGCTAAATATAAACAGCACACTACCCAGCTAACAATTTTAGGTTGTAAGAACGTTTCCCCAACGTTTCCTTTCAGTAATTAAAATGTTAAAAATAGAATTTTGAAAGTTCTAGGAATGTTCTAAATGTCCAGTTTAGACGTTTTATTAATGTTACTGTTTCATTCGCTTTTTAATTCTGTAATGTTTTTAAAACATCCGATCAACAACTTATAACAAAAATTATGTTTTTTATATATATGTGCACTGATGAAATATTGATATATATTTTAATCTATATTACAGCAAGAACACAGTAATAGTTATTTTTGACAACTTTGGAATGTTTAGAGAACGTTCCATGTTAGCCGGGTATATTTCAACCAGTTCACTAAACTTAATAAGTATGAGGACAGTAAGTGAAGGTATCGTCACAAACCTGGTTACATTGTACAGTGTAATTTGCAGTTGTGTGTTAGACAGAGACAGTTTGCTCACACTGTGAGGTCTGTGGAATAATTGTATGGTATAAGCACATGCCAGTGTCTCTACAACAAACATTTAGTCGTTTAATTTACTGTAACCTGAGCTGGGCTTTATTTTCATTACAGACCAGTAATATTTACTTAACAAAGTCTGATCTGTGCATACAAGTCATCTCAAATGTTTCTTAAGCCATGTTGACATGTTTGACTTGAATTAAATCTGTGGCTGTAAATAAGAAATCTATTGTGGTTCATCACTAATGGAGAGCAGAGACACAGTAAAACTAAAGTTATACACAAATAATACGTTTCAGCATGGGAACGTCAAGACGGTATAAATCAGTTCTTCAGAACTAGAAAGCCCTGTAACCAGTATCTACCCACAGATAATCCATACACTTCATTTGTATTTACCATAAGGTAACCTGGTAAAAGCTTTAACTTCTTTTGTATTAATACTGGAAATAAGTCAGGTTAATTGTATTTGTAAAAGGCTTTACACAATATTTAAAGCATTTTTTTAAAAGCATCAATTAGACACCAAGTCATGTTTACAAACTATCAGGCTGATATAACAGATGAGAATGTAATAATCGCTGGATTTGTCTGTGAAGTTTACCAGGTTAGTAGCATTAAACCTTGGTAAAAAACAAGAAAATCTACAAACAATTAAAATCTTTTTTAGGTAAACCTGTACTTCTAAAGCACTATAAAACAAAATAAACTCAGGTAATGGTCGTTTTGTAGCTTTAAGATTTTTATTTGTGAAAACAATTGTAGTAAAATGTAAATGAGTTCTTGTGAAAAGTAAATTCTTTCTGTCTGAGTGGCGGGTCTGGGCCAGAATAAGCAGCAATGTGGACCAGACCTTATGACGTTTAGTCACAAGTCTGGTTACGTGAGACGTGGCCAAAGGCGACAGAAAAGCCACAACAACTAAGGATAACCAGAGTAACAAAAGATGAGCACAATAAATGTGTTTTAGAGAGGTAATTCGTTTAGATTCAATCTAAACTATTAGGCCACCATCCGCTTTGGTCAGAATAGACTAAATAAGAATTCCGGTAACATAACCAACAGGTTGAGTGCGGTTCACTTCCTGTCTATCCATTTCCTGTGGCTCTGCCTTCATCCCATCACCAAAAACAACAGCATTGATTCATCCTGTCCTTAAATTGAAGCCTGTACAACCACCAGACCTAAAGTTCATACGAACCAATCTCACCGAGAGGCCCTCCCAGCGTTCATAATTATTAAAATAACATTTTCAAAGAACCGTCCACCAGGTTCACAGGAAGAAAAGTCTCTTTAAAGGCGACAAGAGAAAATTAAAAGGCTGATGGCGAGATGGAGAGGCATCCATCACTCCCTGAACTCTCAGGTTAAGTTGTTTTGTTATCTCCCGCTCGCCCTTTGGGTGTGATTAAGCCTTGTTTTCCCTGTCCGCCTCGTGTACTTGTGCTTAAATGTCAAAACTATGGCAGGAATGCTAGAGCGGAGAGGTCAAATGAGGTCACATGGAGGATGTAAACAACAACGTTTTCTTTTCTTTTTTCTTAATGGACTGATCCACTTAGGGAAAGAGCTCACCGCAAGCATAGCCCTGATCCCACCGTGTGCGGATTCTGTGCAGGGATTTAGGTTTTAGATCGCAATCAGACCCGACCTGAGTTTTAACACTGGCTGCAGAACGATCCAATAATGCACACAATAGACTCTCTATTTGACGCAGGGATAACACTGACTAGCTGATCAAACTATGACCAACAGCAATCGGTTAAGTCCACAGAAAGTGTCTTTCGTGGGTGTTGCTGTAGGATCTGAAACACAAGTGTAAAAGTTGCACTTGTGGGACTTTAGCGTTTTCAAATAGTAAACGAAAGATCATAAGCTATGAACATGGTTTGAATTAGCATAAATGTAATAGAAAAGCACTCCCACGGGTGTCTGATTTAACGACACATATTTAAGGTCTTTAGACTGAGCCTTGACATTCGATATTTTGGTCAAGTCCACATTCCATGTTAGGTTTACCAAACCATAAAATAATGTCCACTGGGAGACAGAAACTATGTAAGTCTTTAACTGGAATTGTGGCTAAACTGTGACAGAACGTCAGCTTTCTAGCGCCATCTTCTGTTTCACTTTCTACAACTAACTTTAAAAGGATTGTGGCCATTTCTGTATTATGTAAATGTGTGAAATTTTACAAGAAAAATTGACAAGACAAAAATTATGGCTCAATGCAAAATATAAGTAGCTACATCTTCCAGCCACTTAGATTGCACTCATACCATCACTACCAACTACAAAATCTGGCCACTCCATGTTTCTACAGAATTAATACAAATTTAATGCCATATACAACAAACACTTACAAAAATTATGCAACATATTGCTGGAATGGGCCCATGCAAAAAACTGTTTAACGTGATTATTAACTATAACATAGTACATAAATAAATCATAGTAAACAATAGTACACAACTACCACAGTATTTTATTATTACCATATTTAAGTGCCATTTAAGTGCCATAAAATTTACAAGGAATAGATCAAAGAATACCTTAAACATAAAAAAAACACCCAGGGTTTTGCCCAAAATCCAATGTATTTCTTTGGTAAGATCTCATAGTTGAACCATGATACTTTTTCTTAATGAAGAAAAGCAAAGAATAAAAGCAAATGATGTTTTATTAGTCCCATGAGCCAAGCCTGACCTCTACTGGACGGATGATCAAAACTAGTCATCAAAACTAATCATCACAGGTAAACACAGGTTTGTAGAAGTTATAGAGTTAGTTTAACATAATCTTTTAGAAAATCTATAAACTTTAATAAAACAGTTGTAAAATAAGAAATAATAGTGGCAGTTATTATATACTTCTGGGTTAATTGTAGGTTTATAATTTTCCTGTTGGTTTAAATAAAACGTGGGCTGTACACTCTGGGTTAAGGTTGTACACTAGTTGTAGTGTTTAAATAAGTTACAGTGGCCTGATACATATCATGGACATTAGGGAACATAATAGGCTGCATAGTTACTGAATGATAAAACAAAACCTATAGTATTTTAAAAATAGAGAAAAAAGTATTTAAACACTTCCTGTTTGTTAAAATGTATGTAAACACGTCCACAGTAAATGTGATGACCACATTTCCACAAAAAATGACCTTGAGACCCACTAGTTCAAAGTCATTGCAAAATAACTAAGCTAAAAATTAATAATTACAACTACATGTTTAGTTACATTCGATTTACATAAAAGGTTTAACATACATTTCATACAAGTCCCTAAATACTAGAGTATTAACCATAGAGACTCCAGAGATATTTCTTTTTTTTTTATTTTTAATATTTTCTGGATCTTTAATCTCACTACACACAAGTTAGTCATTATGTGGTCATAATAGCTTGAGCAACAATTACAGTCTGGTAAGTATTCAGGTATTATGTTTTGAATGGTGAGTCACTTCCGTTGCGCGGCTTACCTGTCCAAACTGAGCAATTTACGAATCCTACTGCGGCAAAGGCTGTTGGTAATATTTATAAGCAAAGACTTCATGACTAAAGCGTCAGCGCAACATCTGCTCTACTTAACTAATATTCATAAGCCACGCCTTCTCCTTCTGAAACTGAACAAACGTCACCTCCACACGATTAATATTCACACGTCAAGCTAACGCTATTGGTAAGCTGGCAAAAACCGTAAGGTAATTAATATTCATGAGCCAAGCCTTCGCTGTAGTACGATTCGTAGACTGGGCGGGGCTTTAGCCTGCACACCTGGACTGTAGATGTGTTTCACTTTGCAAAGGGAATAACCTTAGGATCGCATTTGGGTGAGTGGAATAATTTACCTGTTTTGACTTTATTTCAGTTTCTTTGTATATTTAAATCCTTAATAGTGAAATGATGTGTTTTTAAAGTGTAATAGGTTTAAAACAATGAAGCTACTTATTGCTTTAGTTGTTTTTACGGCACAAAGGTGATAAACATGAAACGTAACGATCCCAAGAGTTTGATAATACACGGCCTATATAATATTCCCATATAAACGCTGGCAAATGTCTCGTAACACGTTTTTTGTGCAAAGTATTGGATCAAATACATTACCTTTCAATACCTTTCCTTTGGAAAAAATGTTTTAGTCTAAAGATTTAAATCGATTTTCAAGGTTTTACTTAGTTACAAATGTTTTCTAAGAGTCTATTATCTAAACCTGATCTAACATTTTTAGGTTGAGGTTAATATTAGATCGGCCTACATTTAAATGTTGTCTGTGTGTTAGCAGTAATATCCTGTTTTTTAGCTAAAAAGTGTGTGAATCCTGATTTTGTTATACTTTGCAAACTTTATCTTCTGAAATGTCTTTAATCATGTGTATCTAACTTAAGCTGAAGTATCTGTCTTTTACACCAGGAGGGTGTAAATATATTTTTTGCTCCCTGGGGACATGTTAACCAGTTCATTTACCAGGTCTGCCTTGGGGCTACATAAATAGTTTGTCTAGATAGTTAATAGATTAGTTGTTATCTCTGATCTGAAGCCAAACCGCTTTTCTTCCTTTTCACCCTAGACTAAATGTGGACGAACCTGATTTCTAAATAGTCTTATTTATTTTGTAGCAATCGTATCAAGCAAATAAGCAAATATACCTTCCTATACAGCAGTAAAAGACCATGAATATCTGAGTTTGCTTAGTTTACACAACAAAAGTTGACTGTGCCATTGTTAATTAAAAGACCTGGGCCATGTTGTTTCGAACCCAACCAACAATAGCATTATGGCTCTGTGTGAGTCATTTTGTTGTTACGACTGGTCTTTACTGCTTTTGGTCTTGTCTCTGCTTGTCTGGAATGTTAAGCTGAAATGCCTCTAGGTCTCTAATCTCGTCCCTCCTCCACCCTGTAGTTTATCTCTGTCTGTTTTTGGTGACTGCACTCTCATTACAGACCACATACCCAGACCCCCCTTTTACATTAAAAATAAAAAATAGTGACCCATGCTGGCAATGAGTTGGAATACACACAGGCTAGTTACAGCTACAGGCAAAAAAGTAAATTACATTTTGTGGAATGAATTTGGAATTGAATGGAACTTTTTACAGGAATGACAAAAACAATTATAATGCTCCAAGTAGCAGTTGGATATCTAAAATAATTTTTGGTGGTGTACCTTTCTAAATCTTTACTTTGTTTTAGAATAAATGAAAATTTTTGTTTTTGATGACTGTTGCTTCAGAAAAGTTCTTCATTCTTCAGTAATATTGGTTTTATGCAATAGAAAATCCAGTGGTCCTGTATTTGTACATCTAAGACACACATAAAATATATGAATATCACAGCATTATATAACAAAATATGGTGGTAGTTACATTAAAGACAACAAAAGCACGCTTTTCATGCAATACATTTCTAAAAAGAAGTTTGTTCAGAATAGTAAAATCAGTTGATATATGAATACTTAGGACAAAGGTATTTAGACTTAAGTATTTAGACAGTTTTTAGTTGTACATTTTAGGGGGCCTAATATGTTACATACACTGGCTGCGGGCTCTCACTGGTTGGTTGTTTTTGTCTGTGAAGCAGGCAGAATCATGGTCACTGCTGCAGAATATGGACACAACTCGTGGGAACTCACCATTCAGGTGGACCAGCGAGAGGGAGACGAGGGCATGAAGTTTAAATTACGGGTTAAGGGGGATCTCCACGTTGGAGGTCTCATGCTGAAACTCGTGGAGAAGATCAGTGAGTAATTTTATGTGTTCTGTTATAGAATCAGGCTTGAAATTTTAAAATTAAATGACCACTCCACAGAAAATATATTTTTGACTATGAATTAGGGTGACAGAATTTTAAACAGTCACAAAACAAAGAAACTTCAGTTGGTCCAGAAAAATATTTTAAACCATAATAAGTCCTTAGTTCACAAAAAATCATTAATTTTGACGAATTATGCCAAATTGTCCTGGTTAGACATTTTCGCAAAAACAACACAGCCATTAAAACTGATTTTAATTTTGACCTACAGCACCACAAAAATACACCCAAACAAACACTCACAAATACATTCTTAAACATTTAACCTTTTCAAAATATACTATCCTTTGTTAAAAAATAAACACAGTTTGAGGTTTGGAAAAACACCAGTAAAAACCAATGAAACAAACAAACAAAGCACAAAAACAGCTTTTTCACACACAAAAAGCTTAAAAGTTCTGCATCTCAGATGTTCAGTGTGGTCCTGTGTGCTGCACCTCAGCCTAGAGTCCTGAACTCTGCTTTAAATGCACAGCTACACCCATGTTTGCCTTGCCTACCTTTGCATGGCCTCAGACCCCGGTGCTATTGTTCTTCACCTCAGATGTTGTTTGCCAACGCCGGGTCTGAAGTTCACAGAGTGTGTCAGCCAGAAAAAAACATTTTGGTTTCCTCCTCAGACTTATCAGTTGAGCTACTTGCTAAATGTTATGGCTGATCTTCAGTTAGTCTTTCATTGATGTTGATCATACACGTACTGTATTAAACACTATATGTTTTTATAAACTCCAAAATAGGTATATTATAATATGCACACCCCTGTAATTATGGGGTGAGTCAGATGATATTCACCAGAGACGGATGATAAAAACATGAGTAAAAAGCAACTCATCAAAGGTGATATGGAGTGATGTCATAAAAACTGGCTTACTCCAGTTTTTCTGTGTTTCATAATGTTTGCACTACTCAGCAGAGACTGGTTTGAACTGATCTGGTCTGCTGTAGTTTACAGCATGGTTGTAGTTTAACTACATATAAAACCTTTGCACATAAACCAAGCCATTGTGTATTGTATATTATAAGAGCAATAAAACTGAGTTACACATACTTGTTTCAACTAAAATCCAAATCTAAGTGTTTTCCAATGTATTTTCAAAAAAAGGTACAAAAAGTTGATTGCCTAATAAAACAGAACATTTCTAGAATTCAAATCCTTATTAAATAAACATATTCAGGTAAAATATAAATGCAACTTAAAATGATTTTTACATCATATTTCCATAAGCATTTTTAAAAAGTCTTGACCTAAACCAGACTCAACATCACAGCATTTGATTAAAACAAGAAGCTATTTAGGAACTGGGTGAAAAACTAACATTGTTGTCTCAAGCTAATGTTCTCACACTGTGTGCTGCTGTGTGTCAGAGGCCCCTCAGGACTGGTCCGATCACGGCATCTGGTGGGAGCAAAAGAGCTGTTGGCTGCTCAAGACCCACTGGACTCTGGATAAATATGGAGTCCAGGCGGACGCAGACCTGCGTTACACCCCTCAACACAAACCCCTCTGTCTCCAGCTGCCTAACATGAAGACCATCAAACTTCCTGTTAGCTTCTCTGTTGTGGTCTTCAAAGCCGTAGCAGAGATCTGCAAAGCTCTCAGTAAGTGCATGTAGAACATATTATATAACATTGTGTTTTAAAATATCTGTCCAAGTAAAATTTTTAAAACACCAAAAAATGACACGTCACCTTTAAACGTTTTACTCAACTCTTGGTCTTTATTGTGTCTGTTGCTCACAGACATTAGACGATCGGAAGAACTTTCTCTCCTCAAACCACCAGACGACCAAAAGAAGAAGAAGAGAAAAGACAAGGGCACAGAATCGGGCATCGATGAAATCTTGAACATGGACATAACCAGTGGCATGGCAGGAGGTGTCCATATTCTCGTGTTTATGGGGCGGCAGTGTTGATATTGCTGTGTTTGGATAAAAATATTGAATGAATAATAATTTACAAGTTTATGTTTTTACTTGCTGCAGGAGCCCTCGGTCTGTACAGTAAAACCATGACTCCTACCTATGACCCTGAGAGCGGGTCACCTGCGTTTTCAACCAGCCTGTGGTTTGGAGACAGTCCTCTGACGGCCAGCCAGCCGAACCTGCCACCAGAGGAACTGGCCAAACTATACAAGCCTCTAAGCCTGGAGGACAAAGCTGCCCTTAACGCTGGGTAATACATGGACATTTTTTACCATCAGAGTGAAATTTACTGTAAAGCAGTGTTTGCAGTAATGTCTACAGGGTTCTGAGTGTAAAAACATACTCACTTAGCTATTGGCTAATGTTCTCTAAAGGTTCTCTCAAAGTTATTAAAATATTCTTGCAGTAATGTAAGTGGAATGTGTCTAATATTTTGTATCTATTAAAAATGTAATTTTTGACTTTTTTATTTTAACTTTGAGAGAACTTTTAGAGAATGTTAGCCAACGTTCTAAGAACATTCTCTGGTAGCTGGGATAGAAGTTTAATGTCTCTGTTAATTGCTCCAGTTGACGTGGTTATATTGATAATCGCCAGATATCTGCCAGTTAACTTGCCTGAGAGAATTATGGGTTTATCACTCACTGATTGTAACTTGTTTTCCAGCTGGCTGGATTCATCCCGATCACTTATGGAACAGGGCATTCAGGAAAATGACAGACTCCTGCTCCGATTTAAGTACCACTGCTTTTTCGACCTTAACCCAAAGGTAAGAGATGAATGATGTAATAATTGTTTAAAATTGTTTAAATGTACATGTTATTCAGGAGTATTTAAGCTAGTTGTGGGTACAATAAAGTCAATGATATGTGCCCATCAACATACGTGTGTTTGTCTTTATAGTACGATGCCGTGAGAATCACTCAGTTGTATGAACAGGCTCGCTGGGCCATACTGCTGGAAGAGATCGATTGTACTGAGGAAGAAATGCTCATGTTTGCATCTCTGCAGGTACAGAACACCAGTTCACAACATTATATAAGACTTTAACTGGTTAGAGTCAGAGTTATTCAGTCATTGGTGACAACATGCTAACCAACTAACAGGAAGCGTTCTCAGAGCATCGGCTAACATTCTCTCAAAGTTCTAAAAAGTTCTTGCATTAAAGTTATCAGAATGTTATCAGAATATTTATATATTGTATATCAAAATGTTATCCGTAAGCTGTTGAACGTTGTTGAAAGCGGAACGTTGTAAAAATGTTACAGAATAAAATGTGAACTAAACAATAGCGTTAATACAACATCTGGATGTTTTAAATGTCTTTCGAAATAACATTTTAACGCTTCTGTTACTTAATGAAAACATTAGGGAAACGTTCTTACAAACTATAATTGTTAGGTGGGTAACTGCAGCCATTCTCAACTGTTGCTTCTAGGGCTGAAATGAGAAACAGTGCAGAGCAGTATTTAGTGTCATGACATATCTTAAATGGTGTTAAATTACAGTGAATTCACTGTCTTTTTCACCCCAAGCTATGAGATAAATTACTTACAGGACAAAGGCTGTAACAATCCACACCTAACAGCGTTCAGTAACCACACACACTCAGATAAAACACCAAAACAACGAGAACATGATATAAATGTGTTCAAACTCACATCCACAGATTATATATGCTTGGGAATTTTCCCAACATACACTTGGGAATTTTTGGAACCTGTCATTGTAATCACGCAGCAGTGTGAGATAGGATTCGCTCCGGAATTCTTTTAGCAGGGAAAACCTGTTTGGAATGCTGGAAATGGGGATACGTGTCTGAACACACTGTCAAAACTGAACAATCCCTGTTGGGAGTGTCGGATTTCACAAGCTGCGTTTAAATTGTGTTATGGGGTTTTTGTCCACAATTTTTCCTCATTTGGTAGCACATTGTTTGCTATATTAATTTAACATCATTATTATTGAGATCTTTAACTCTACTTTGTTGTAATGTAAATTTAAATAAGTTTGTTTAATGTGAAACTCTTTTATTAGTATCACATCTGTAAATTGACTCTGTCGGCCGAGCCACTGACCCTTTCCAATGAACCAGAGGTTGATGAAGTCGAAGCCGCCCTCTCAAATTTAGAATCTACACTGGAAGGACGAAACGCTGAGAAGATCCTGGTATCTATAATTTTGTAATGATGATGACTTTGTTTTCAATGGATTTTCTTAAGAAAAGTTTCTTCAATAATTAATTCATTTGAAGTGGTACAGACAGTTAAATCTGCTAGAACATTCATTACATGAGTGTTAACTTCAACTTTTCCTCTTCTCAGGAAGATATCACAGACATTCCGAAGCTGGAAGATACACTTAAATTGTTCCGGTGAGTTTAAGTTAAACAAGCATATGTATGGATTTGCTTGTAACAAGAACATCCCAAAAAAGACTGCGACTCTAAATACGTTCAAAGGATACCATGGTACATGTCCAAAAAACGTGGTATTACCATAGTAACATGCAAACACCGCTATAATACTACAGTGCTTCTTTTTGGTTAGTGAACCTGCCAGGGCAAATGTCTGCAGCTGACTGATGTCTGTCTGTGTTCATATCTGCAATCACACAAAATGTACAATTAACGTTTTTTCTTATCTTTACTCTGCAGGCCCAAACGCTTGACATTAAAACCATATAAGGAGTACTGGTTTGTTTTTAGGGACACCACCATCTCTTATTACAAAAACAAAGATTCTGCTAATAAAGAACCCATAGATCAGCTTCATCTACGAGGTGAGCGACCAATCAGAGAGAAGATCGTTCATTTTATTCCAGCTGATCTTACAGAACTCATTAATTAAACAGGATGTGAGGTCATCCCTGATGTCAACGTGACCGAGAGGAAGTTCGGTCTGAAGCTACTACTGCCGGTGGCCGACGGAATGAACGAGGTTTACATACGCTGTGAAAACGTGAGTTTTTCCAAAACATGACATGCAGAACGGGTTTACAATAGTGCTTAACCTGTATTAGGTTGGTTTAGTTCAAGAAAAAGGATTAGTTATCTCTGTATAAGCATTTAGAGTCTTCAGTAGCATTCTGCAAACTCTCTGATTCAAAGAAAGTTTCACCTTCAAACAGGAGACGCAGTACGCCAAGTGGAAAGCCGCCTGCATTTTGGCCTCCAAAGGGAAGACAATGGCTTACAGTTCTTACCGCACAGAGGTGAAGAACATCCAGTCTTTCCTGCAGATGAAGAGTCTAGCCCCCCCTCCTGGCCAGGCAGCACCAGATGTAGAGTCCATGGAGATGAACGCAGAGTGCTTTGTTTCTCCTCGATACGCAAAGAAATACAAGCCCAAACAGGTAAAATTACAGATTAACCTAAATGTGTTCTGATATTATTGCTACAAGAAAGGTCAGTGTTGCCCACATACAGTGATTTAAAAGGTCATCAAAATTCACATTTATTCTTCTCATTTTAGCTGACCACACGAATCTTGGAAGCCCATCACAATATTTCCCAACTTTCTCTCATGGAGGCCAAAATGCGCTTCATCCAAGCGTGGCAGTCCCTGCCAGAATTTGGCATCAAGTATTACATTGTGAGGTAATACATTGTGATTCCAATGTTCTGAGAACGTTTCTTGATATGTGGGATTATGTTGTCAGCTACCAATAAAAGCACAAAACTCTTAAAAACATTTCATCATTTTAACATCAAATAAATCCATAAACCCCCACCCTCAAATTGGTGCAGAAAATGTCTAACAAAAGTCTGCAGATTCCATCTGGGTTTGGTTATAAACCCTGGAATAATTCAAATCATTTAGAATTGTTTGTTGTGTGCCACAGATTTAGAGGAAGCAAGAAAGACGAGATGCTGGGAATTTCCTACAACAGACTGATCCGCATTGACATGTCAACTGGTCTTCCAGTGACCACCTGGAGGTTTTCCAACATGAAGCAATGGAACGTTAACTGGGAGATCCGACAGGTAAAGAACTGTTTGTGATTTTCAGTGGCTTACAATTTCATAAAAGTGCTCCAAACATCATTTCAACCTGTCTGTTCCTGTTTTACTGTCAGCAGTTGTCAAGAAACTCATGATTTGTGTTTGTGAGACTGTTGAGCGAATCAAATTGGATCTGTGAACATTTTGTTTCTGATTTGTAACAGGTGGCCATTGAATTTGATCAGAGTGTGTCGGTGGCTTTCTCCTGCCAAAGCTGTGACTGCAAAGTGGTTCACGAGTACATCGGGGGCTACATTTTCCTTTCGACACGCTCAAAGGACCAAAATGAAACTTTAGATGAAGAACTCTTCCACAAACTTACTGGAGGACAAGACTGACCACATCAATGATATAAAACGTTATAACTCTTTGAGATTTGTTTGACATTTGAACACTGTACATAATTTACAGCACACATTTCCATACATAAGTTGGTGTCATTGGTATAGTATAGACTGGGGTTCAGTTGAAACTGTTGCTAGTTTAAAAGTTTCTTATTTGTTGGGTAGTAACAAAATGATTTCTACAGTTCATGTTTCAGTTTCAGAAATGTTATGTTCATTAAATAAAATTCTTTTTAAGGTCTAGTTTTGTTTTGTTGTCATTTCATAATTATATATTTTATAGTCTGGTGAAGTTTTGGAGGCAGTATATAGTAAATATCAATTTATTTGAAAACATCAATCAGTTATCAATATTGTATCTATCTATAATATTAAATAATAGTTTATATATATATATAAATGATGGTACTAAATGGCACCATGTTCACATTAAAAGAACATAATATAAATAATTATTTATGTAATTATTAAATAAATAATTATGATGCATGTAAATGACAAGGTAGCACTATGGTAGCTGTGCTTTTAGTTCTTGTAATTGATGTTAATATAGCGTGAACTTCATTTCATTAAGTGTAAAAACGGATTAAGTTCTTTTATCTGTGATCGGTTAATCTTCCTGGCTGCGGTTCTGGAGATGAGCATTCGATTAATCGGCCTATTCGAGCAGGAAGTGGCAGTCACACGTGGGAACAGGAGCGTCGCTTGTATGAAATAATTGCTTTGTTGCTCGTCTTTAAAACTATCACATCAACGTTTGATGAAATAGTTTATAAACGTCCGGAAATCGACCCTGGTTACTTGCGGTAAATGGCGGAGTGTGCGGAAGACGTTGACGCTGAGAGCAAAATCAGTTACGGAGATTATGTTGTGCTGAAGAGGGGAGATGTCTTCAAATCTGTGCAGATCGAGACGAAAAAGTGAGTTTAATCACATTTACAAACGTGACTTTTAATAAATAAAATCCGTTCTTACAAACGTAGCTTTGCAGTTTCTGCAGGCAAGGTCGTGAATACACAGTCTGACATCACATTGAAACAAAATCTATCTTAAACTTGAAAATAAAACACTTTATTGACACAGAGAATTGCGATGATGTATTAATGTTTTCTTCTGTTTGTTTGGTGTTTCAGAAAAGTGATTTTTGAGAAGCAGTGGTTCTTCTTGGATAATGCGGTTGGGCAGCTGTACGGGACAATGTTTGAAATCGTAGCCGGTGGGTCCCTCAAACTCAAGGCAGTGAAGCGCACCGGGAGTTCCCTTAATAATGACGGTATGGATCTGCGCTCTTGTGAACTGTTATTTGCTTTATTTTCTGTCTGATGTGGTGAAATAATGTTTCTCCTTCCTCTGGTCATAGATGCTAAGGAAGCGGGTCAAGACAACAGGCATATAGTGGATGATGGCAGATCTCAAAAGCTGACCAGAGATGATATTGAAACACTGAAAGAGCAAGGCTTAAAGGGCCAGGTATGTAGCCCACAAAATGTGTATGGGTCACTGTCAGGGCGTTGATGATGATGATGCTGTTGCTAGGGTGTTCTTAGTGGTTGCTAGGAGATTACCTAGTTGCTATGCAATCCTAGTCCACATTTCAGTAACTAGTGGTGCATATAAAGTCTTCATTGCTTATAAAAGTAATAGCATCTCTCTTCAACATGCCACAGGATGTGATGTCATTTAAGGGTACCTTAAATAGACTACATAACATGTTATTGTTTTATTGGGTTTGTTTGAATTCCTCAGCAAAGTTGTAAGCGCCACTTCGACAATGATCTCTGCGTTTTACATTTATGCGTTTGGCATAAACTTTTATCCAAAGTGACTTACAATGTATTCAGGGCATATGTTTTTATTCCCTGGCATATATTTTTGATGCCTGGAATCGAACCCACAACCTTTGCGTCGCTGATTTGTGTGTCTTCAGGAGATTGTTCAGCAGCTCATAGACAACAGCACAACATTCAAGGACAAAACTGAATTCGCGCAAGAGAAATATATCAAGAAGAAAAAGAAAAAGTGAGTTTAAATACTTTATATCTTGGATACAACGATTACTGTACAATGTTTACGGTAGGACTGTAATTGGTTTTGCTTTATTTACACAGGTATGAAAGTGATATAACAGTTCTAAAACCCTCCACTCGACTCCTTGCCATGATGTATCACGGCAGAGAACCTGGAAAAATATGGTATGTGGTCTAGAGAAACCATACTGTACTTAATGTAAATGCTAGTGAATTTGTAATGTAAATAAAATGCCTCTTATGCACTTTTTTCAGTCACCTGCGCTATGATACTTTGGCTCAAATGCTCACGCTGGGTAACATTCACGCCAGCAGTAAGATCATGGTTTTTGAGACCTGTGCTGGACTTGTTCTGGGCTCTGTGATGGAGCGAATGGGAGGTATTTACATTTTAATTTCTTTTAATTGAAAGGTTAAATCTGTCCTGTTGCCATTGTGTTGCACTTTCACTTTTGCACTATTTTTGGAGTTATCAGTTTTTTTCTATACTATCTTGATTTCTGTATTGGTCATTGGGCTAGTCAACATGTAAGTCATTCAGTGTTTATTATAATGCTGTTCTTGTCAGGTTTTGGGTCGGTGATTCAGATATATCCCGGCGGCGGGCCGACCAGAGCCGGCATGGAGAGTTTTGGTTTTCCCTCACACTTCCATGACACGCTGCATGAATTTCCTATGTGTAAAGTTAACGCTCTCCTGGCGGGAACGCTGGATTTGTCTGAGAAAGACACGGACCCTCTGGCAGATGGCAGCAGGAATGGACAGTCCGATTCTTCTCAGGAAACCTCAGGAGTGTTTGAGGAGAAGAATTCAGAACCACAGAACATGGAAGTCAACACAGATCCGGAAGAGGAATTGAGGAGAGCGGAAAGAGAAAAACTGAGACAACAGAGGGTGAGATTGTGTGAGATTTGTGTCACATAATTATTGTCTGTTTCTTCACCTACTGATATGTTTGTGTCTCCTGGCCTAAAACTAACAGATTTTACTTTTAATTTCTCTTTATTATACCAAAGTTTCAAATATTGTTCATTAATATAAAAAAAAAGTTTCAATCTAGTTTTCACTCAGATCAACCAAATAAAATACATCATTTAAGATGGTGGTGGAAACATTAAAGGATAATTCCACCCCAAAATGATTTTGCCCATAAATTACTCACCCTGTAGTGTCGAGGGCGAGTAATTCAGGGGCATAATATTATTTTGGGAAGAAATTATCCTTTAACACTTCAGTTTGGGGGAAAGAACTACACAATATGCCCATATTCACATTGTATGCACTGCTAAACACTGTAAGCAGATAAACTAGTTTGAGTGTGAAAAGGAGAAAAATTTAATTAAGTCCACAGGGCCAATTTTACGAGTACTGGACCAAATCTGAGGAGGAATATTGAACATTTTTTAATTGGTGTTTCTGAATCTTACAGGCTCAAGAGAAGAAAGTGAGGATGGAGGAGAAGAGGAGGAAACTGACTTCAGCTGCTGCTCTGCTGGAGGGTCGAGATGCAGATGGGTACAATCACATTACATCCATTAAGTTATTTACTGGCAACGTTTATAGACTAGTTTAAAGATCCTTCTGTGTTGCAACTCATGAGTATAAGACTAATTTTAATAGCGTTGCTGATTTAAGCACGAATAGGAAAAATTGTTTTTTTTAAGGTTAAAATGTTGAGTTGTATGACTTTATGGCTGTAAAACATGTCACTTTTCATGTAGTGATTTGTAGTGATTTCATGAAATTGATGTTTTGTTATATCATGTTTGTCTAAACTGCATTTTTACAGTGACTCAAGGAAAACTCAGCCTGCTAGTTCATGTTCTGTTTAAAACTCTTATTGTATTGTTTGTTTCAGGTTGGTGATCGCCAGTCGCTTCAGCCCCTGTCCGGTGCTAATGCGTTTGCTGAAGTTTGTAGCACCGTCACGGCCGTTTGTGGTGTACTGCCAATACAGAGAGGTGAACATTCTTTCCTTTGCTTGTAATATGGAAAACAACTGTCTTTATAAGATGAAAGAGATGTATGTACCACTGTCATTTTTCTTGCTTACCGGGGAGTTTGTAAGACATTATTCTTGGTAAAGCTACTTTGGAGCATTATGTAAGTTCATTATGTAAAATTAAATGTCATATTTTACAAAACCAAAGTAAATCGTGAGCAGTAGTTGGCAAGCTTTGGAAAGCCCTGAAAACACCATAAGAGAGGGTAAACTTTGACTCCTAAAAGAATTGCCGGTTTACATTGAATCAAATGAATTTGAGGTCTTAATTCCTATTGATATGTGATCTCTCCTACAGCCTCTTATTGAGTGCTACACTAAACTCAGGGAACAAGGAGGAGCAATCAGTCTCAGATTAACAGATTCCTGGCTCAGACATTACCAGGTGATTCCTCACTTCCATCACACACTCCATAGTTTGGGAAGGTTTCTTTATACAGTTTGTAAGATTTTCTTAACGTGCATTTGGGATGTGAATGTTGCAGGTGATGCCCAACCGAACTCATCCGGTGCTGCTCATGAGTGGAGGGGGAGGGTATCTCCTGTCCGGTACCACGGTATCCACTGCCAAATCTGGGAATCACCAGAAATCAGAGGAGCCGGCTGCCAAGAAGCTAAAACTGGATGAGGGCGGACCATCATGTGACAGCTTAACTAGTTCAGTTTAATTTATTCAAGTGAGAGAAAACCAAATCTGTGTTATTTTTGAGTTGAAAGACTTTATTATTTAAAGTTAGTTTTTCCTGTTTTTATTTTTTCCAAGACTTGTCAAGCTCCAGGAATTTCCTATCTTTGTTTTTTAGCAAGATATTCCTTTTTTAGCATCATCCAGTGTTGCTCACAGATTTAGTTGCACAAATATGTGTTTGTAATAATGTGTTTGAAAGGCTAATGATAACTACAGTCACCAGCTTTGGTCCCTTAATAACACATTTTATTAAATGCAAACAGTCAAGAATGCAGAGCTTCTATTGAAGGCCATTAAGAACAACGAAGAACAGCAAACATTAAACACTGTAACAGTAACATTCAGTAGCATGCTGTTAAATGCTTAGTTTACACTTGCAATTCATAGTAAACAGGCATTTTGTTTCCTACGTTCTTTTTAGATTATGTAATAAAGAGAAATTATATTATCAAGCATAAAGAATCTAGAGTTTTATCTCTTATACACTGGTTTCTTGTTTCTCAGACTGACATTAACAGACACTGACTGTTTAAAACACAAATGTTTCAGTTCTAATAGAGCGTGTTGTAACAGACTGATGTAAAATACAGCAGCTATCTAAAGCATGTCAAGCTGATGGAGAATAAAATCAGGCTGCAGAGGAAGATCATGGCTGGTTCTCTTTCTTCTGTTGATCCACAGAGGCCAGTTTCTCAAGTTCTTTCAACTGAAGACATAAAAGAGAAGTTTTGTGGTACTTAATAATGCAGCAACTTCTAAATACTTAATATTTGAATGTTGGCTGGTCTTTTACTCTGTTACATTTCATAAAAGGGATTGTTGAATTTTAAATCTGGTCTATAGTAACATCCATACTATCATATTAATACATTTACATCATTAACGTATTGCAAAGTCATTAACATGATCATTAATGCTTGCATATGCATATAATTGTGATGCATTTTAGTTTTACGTTTTGGTGGAATCATTTATCTTTGCTTTTAGTTGATTTTTAAAAACATTGTTTCATTCACAAATAGTCTGAGATCAAAAGAATGTGTGACCCTCAAGGGGTTCTGTTAGCGTGCTGTGGAGACTAGCTGCTCTTAAGTAATGATATTTCTGCATAGATAGTGGTAAAAATACAGATAACTTCAGTGTATTTATAATATGGGAGTGTTTGACACAAGTGCTCATTGGAGAGATATTGATGTGAGAAGGTAATTAGCATGTTTTTGAGTTTTCTGCATTACAGGAGGAGGTTACAATCTTCCCACATTTGCTCTTAGTCACAACTTATCCATGCTGAAATATCAAACGCAGAGATACAGAAACTACTTCAGGCAGCAAATCTGGCCTTGTTTTTCTCTTCTGGGCTCCATAAAGCAACTCTGGCTGTTACTTGCTTATATACATCATACATCATATTTTGCTTACAATGTATCCCTGTCTAGTTCTAAACAAACGTAATATACATTTACATGTACATAAATATACATTACATGTATATATATTTAAATATATTTGTGTGTGTGTATAGTATATTGTGTATATGTAGTGCAATATATTGTTAGAAATTGTACTGTCTTGTAGGTTTTAAAGAGTGACATTGAAGATTGAAAAGTAACTGTGTGAACATGACACTAAAAATAATGCTGTTAGGAAATTTTCCAAACAGGAAGAAGAATTATGGAACCCTGTCCATTTTATTTGTAGTGCGTGTACTGTCACATGTCTGATACTTTACCTCCTCTGGTGTGAGAAGCCTCTGAGTTACACCCATTTCTTCTCCGGGTGTCTCCTCCTGAGAGAGCAAGCCCCTTTTGTATCGAAGGGTCTCAGCGAGCTCCTCCAGTTTATGCTGGGCGTTCTCCTCCTGGTTCCTCTTGTACCAGGCTGGATGGTAGTATCCTCTGAAAATCCAGGGGGAGCGTTTGTCATAAACGTCACCTTTGTTGAGCAGACGTTCCTCTAGCTCATTCTTTTTCTTAGTGAGATACCTCAGGGCAGCCTTCCTCTCCTGCTCCTCCTCTACAGATGTCTGGTGACTTCTCAGATCCTCTTCCTCCTGGCTGGTTGAGGGACGTCTCTTTTCATTTAGTTCATGGATGATCTTCTCTTCATCCTTCTCTTCGGGTGAGCGGAGCTTGAGGGCCTTCTCAGTTGAGTCATAGAAGTTGTGACTCCTCTCTGTGACGGGTTCCTCCTCATCTTCAAACTCTATGGAGTCTCCACGCGTGTGATGATGTTTTTTGTGGTGATATCTATGTGTGGGCTTCCAGATCCTTTTCTCCATTGCTTCAATCTCCTCTCCACTCTCATACTTTTTCTCTGAGGGCTTTTCTATGTAATCTTCTTCAGATGAGTCTCCGCTACGTTTGTGGTGCTTTTTGTGGTGGTACCTGTGAGTGGGTTTCCAGTATCGTTTAGCAATGTCCTCATCAACCTCTTCAGATTCCTCAGACCTCTTTTCCAGAGAGTTCATGTCCCCGTGGCTTCTTTTGTGGGCGTAACTTGGAAAGTCTTCTTGACTTCTCTCATAGTCTGCATCTTCTGGTTCCTCATTCAGTAAGTCCTCATTTCGTTTGTGGTGTTTCTTTTTGTGGTGGTATCTATGTGATGGTTTCCAGATCCGTTTCTCTCGTTGTTCATCCTCCTCTTCCTCCTCCTCATAGTTTCTTTTGTGGGTGTAGCTCGGAAAGTCTTCTTGGCTTCTATCATAGTCCAGATCTTCACGTTTTTCCTTGTTTGTTAGAAGATGACTCCTTTTGTACTGGTATGAAGGGAATTCCTCCTGGCTACGCTCCTCTTCAGGATTGTCACGCTTTTCATTGTGAAAGATGGAATAATGTCTCTTTTGGGGAAATTCCTCTTGGCTTCTGTCATCATCATGGTCTTCTTTTTTGGACTTGCTGCTTCTTTTGTAGACATCTGGAAACTCTTCCTGGCTTCGTTCGTCATCTGGTTCATCAAGCTGTTGTTTGATTCTTCTTTTAACAAAACTTGGGAACTCTTCCTGGCTTCGTTCGTCATCAGGTTCCTCACGTTCTTCTTTGGTTTTTCTTTTAACAAAACTCGGGAACTCTTCCTGGCTCCGTTCTTCATCCAGCTCGTCCCGTTTGTCTGCATCAGCTTTGAGAAGATCCTCAATGAGTTCTTTCTCCTTGACTTTAGACTCGCCTCTTGGACTCTCCTCCTGAGGTGGTTTCACAGTGTCCTCCTCACTCTTCTTTATCACTAAGGACTGACCTGAACCTAAGATTAAAGTAAAACAGGAACAAAACACAGATGCATATGCATATACTGTGTTTAATTTTCATTCCATTCTTGTGTTTGGCGCATTAGAAATGACACTAATGAAGTCTGACTGTTCTCACGCTGTGTCCTAATGATATTTGGAATACATTTTAAAGCAAGATTAAGCTGCTAAGGATGTGAAGGAGCTGTCACACTAAATTTGAGTTTCATTAAATTTATACAATTGCACATGCAGGGCAGAGCAGAAATGCAAGCATGTGTTCAGACATTTTGTCTCAGTGTTTAAACACATTTTACCACTGTAAGAAATTTAACACCACAGATCAGGACAGAAAATGCTAAGTTTAACACTTGGACATGCATTGTGCCAGGAATGTGGTTTACATCATCTATTTTGATCTGAAGATATTTCACAAACTTAAAGTCAAGTCTGACTGCACCTTTATGTCAAAATAATGTTGAGTAACAAACAGAATTGAAGTCTAGAGTGAGTTCAAGTAGTAAATAAATTAACTGTTATTGAATATTCTTTTTTTTAGAAGCTGGTTAAAGCAACAATGTAAAGTAAAGACAACATACCTGTCTTAAGGATGTTGTTGCATTCTGGATTAAGCGGAGTAGAGTCTGTTTTATAAAGAGCTTTAGACAGGATCTGAACCAAACACTTGGTAAGCTGAAATAAAAGCGTTCATCAACTTTAACCATCAGATAAAGAAATACATTATATTTTCCGAGATAAACAAGCTCAAACATACCAGTTCTTCTCTTCGTTCATTCTGCTCAACTGGTATGGACTCTCCATCTATAATAACAAAACCCACGAATGAAACGTGCGCAAATCTCAATGCCAAATACATCACGAACTATCAAACGTGTTTTATTGTAGAAAAACATCTGCTATGCAGCCATCTGACCGCGGTGCTGAAATGACTCGTAAATGTATGACTGATGTGCAAGAGTGTTTCACTCACCCGCAGACAGGAGAACAACCAGCGAGATTAAAACCGCAAACTTCATCCCGCACACGGATGTTTTCTGATGTTAATGTCCGGATGGGCTGTTGTGTTTTGCGGTGTCGTCCCGCGTGCTGCGGCTCGGAGCGCGATGCGTCTGTTTTGTGCGGTCCGCGGGACGCGCAGCATCCGAGCTCGTGAGTTCGTGGGCTGCTTACGTCACACCCCGTGTGAATCCTTAACGAGTCCTGACTTTAAATGAAAGATTTATAACCACATTGGTACTGATTTTGCCATTTAACCTATGCGTTATTTGATTTCCCTTTTAATGTATTCAGCATGACATACAATGTTTTAGCAAAACATTGCATGTAACGTTTGAGTTTAGCATGCGGTGGTTTAATGTTTTCAGTTACATAAAACATTATGCAGAAACTGAAAGGATGTCACAGGGTCTATATCTCAGTAACCATACGGTTTTAGTTCAAAAGTCTTTTCCATTAAACAGAATGTATTAGTCACATTATTAAATGTTTATTATTTTTCCAGTCGTATGTTGGTGTAAAACATCTTATGAGAATAATTGTGGGGAAATGTATGCATGTATAGTCAACTATATAATGAGGGTTTTTTCTTTGCCACACTGTAAAGCTGCTCTGTAACATTGTAAACGAATAAAACGGAACGTTATTTGGACATTACGTTATTTACGTTTACATTTACGTTAAAATGTTATTAGGTTACATAACTGAACATATTAAAATGTTATAAGGTTACATAACTGAACATTATTACAGTGCAATTTGTTTGTTGAAGTTTATATGTGGGACATAATTGTGCAATATTCCTTTCATTCATAACAACTGCCCCAGCTAACAGGAACGTTTTATGAACGTTGACTGACGTTCTGTCAAAGTTATGATGACCTGTTTTGTTATTGCAGTAACGTTAGTGGAACGTTTTTTAACGTTATATATCATGCATGTCAAAAAAAATTTCTTTAGTAGTTTCAGTAGTAACGTTCTTGGAACGTTCCTGGAACTTTCAAAATGACATTTTAACGTTATTGTTACTTAAGGGAAACGTTCTTAAGATCCTAAATGGTTAGCTGGGGTGAAACTGCAAACTAATGTTTTGTGCAGGTGTTCTGAGTTTCGACAGGAGCATTACACCTGGGATGCTGTAGTTGCTGTGGCAACGCGTTTGGGTTCATAGCTGCAAAAGAGGTTTTGAATTTCTATCCACAAAAGTAGCACAAAATCAAGCGGATGATCCGGTGGCTACGTTTCCTGTTTCATGTATGATAAATGACCAGTTATGTGACTTAAATTTTTAATGCGAGAGGATTACAGAAAGTGTTATGTTTAAAACTATCCTCAAGCACACAAACTCATGAAAACCTAAAACGTAGCAGGATTTTGTTCTCGTATGGTAACTCAACACCCTGTCTGGCATCATAGCTTAATTTTCATGGGAAATATGATCGATGAAATTGTCACACTGAGCCGTGATAAATGTCTTTAATTAAAAGACAGCATAATAGCAGTTCCATAGCCCTGCCTGACTGATCTCCCCGTGTACTCGTGTATTTGGAACATCCACCTCTAAACTGGTACGTGATGCAGATTTACACCATGATTAATCTTTAAACCGGATTAATATCTGCAGCGTATTAATCATGTTTATTGTCAACTCCGTTACTCCTCAGGGAAAACTGGACCCTGGAGCTGTGCTGGCAGGCTGTGGAGCAGATCATATCCATCATGCTTCTGTGTGAGACTTGTGATGCTGAACGCAATGAATTATAAAGGCATCTTGCGCCAAAATCCCTCTTCATAATTTATTCAGTCAGAGAGACTGAAGGTTTACAGTATAATTTCACATAAGTAGACACGATAAACAGGGAGAAAAAGATGTTGGGTGCAAAGTGTAACAAGCAGAAATTCAGTTGGCCTAAATGATTTTTTTGTTTGGCTTTAATCGAGGTTATTTGCATGCTAAAACAAAAGATGACCAGAGGCTGCATATAAAGTCTTTGAGTTGTAGCGCCTTTAATCTTCTAGTGATGCACTTTTATTTGAATCCATGACATTATTATCACATTGTTTCAGCACTTGCTGGTGGTCCATGTTGTTTTTTTACTAGGGTGGGTTGTTTTATTGTATATGCGGTACTCCACGATAGCGGCACCATCATGATCCTGCTGCAGTCAGATGACACGAACATGTGCGTGTTAATATATACAAAGCGTCGATTATAATGTATGTTACAATCTGTGGAAACAACGTGAAAGATTTTCTATTCATTTAATGCAGGGTATAAAAATATATTGCACACACACCTACTCGCTAATGCTAAAAATACGCTTGTGTTCATTTCTGTTTTATTTTTAAAGGGGAGCCTTATATCTTAGGAACAAATTGCTTTAAATATGAGAGAACCGGGGTTACGGACAGTAACCTATTGTTTCTATAGCAGCTGTCAACATATGCAAAAGATCCAACTAATAAATTGTTAGAAAGATATAATATTACACACAAATAAAAGAATTGTTGATATATAATAAGAGCACAGCAATAAAAGCATTGTAGAAATTATAGCTCGGATCATTTGCTTTATGATTTTGATTCATTGAAATCTTTGAATTTATATTGCAGTTACTGTCTTTTGATCTGGTTTGATCAAATTTTGGCAAATTTCAGACATTGTTTGAAAGAAATGAGGAGATAACACTGACCAGACCAACACTTATGAAGGGATGTTTTTCTGAAGGTCTCTCATGAGTGTGATCTATTATAGTGTTCACAAGCACTGCTGCAGGTGTGCTCTGAAAACCTCCTGCTCTTTTATACGGTTTATGCATAAGAGATGCTGTGACCTGCTCTTTGTGTTGTGTTGTGTGGGATCACATCATCACTCTTGTTGTAAAGAGCCACCTGATGCACAAATATAATCCTTTTTGACATAGACTCTGCAGTGCTGCCCACTGCTTCAGGTGTGTGTGCACTAACTGGATGGATGGGTTAAATGCAGAGGAGGACAAATTCTAAGGGTGGGTGACCGTACTAGGCCAGCATGTCACGTTTTACATTTAAACATACAGTTTCTAAAATCATTACAGTAATGAGCATTTGGGTGGAGAACACTCATAAAAATAAAGCTTCTTAAATGGTTCTTTAAAGTGATGTCATAAAAGAACAATCTTGGTTCCCCAAAGAACCATTCAGCCAATGATTCTTAAAGAACCTTTAAAGAACCTTTTTCATCACAAAAACAAATTGTGAAAAAGAAAAGCTCTATGGATGTTAAAGGTTTCTCATGGAACCACACAGCCAAAAACGGTTCCTGTATGTCATCATACAATTGTTAAAATAGGATCCCTATAATAAACAAGGGAACTATTTTTTGCATTAGGCTGATCAGGTGAAGTGAGATTTGTTTGTTTGACAGACCACCACTGCCTGCAGCTGAGAAATTCACACAGCAAGCAGACACACACAATGCAAAGTCAGAAACATGCTGTGTAAGACGGCAAAACATCTGCAGAACTCCAGCCTTGAGTCCTGTTCTCATTACGAGAGCCCCAGAGAGGCATACAGTGTGTGTGACACTGAAAACATTCAGACAGAATAGATAATGGAGACTACAATGAAGTAGGCAGCAGAAATGCTCAGTAGACGACTTATTCCACCTTCACCAAATGAATCAGCTCAATAATGCATCTAAGAAACAGACAGCAGTTTCAGGCCAACTCAGAAGTGTACTTTGAAGCAGGACCCACGATTCCACATCAAAACTATCTAGCTGACCATATCTGCTACCTCCAGTGCTGATAGAATGCAGTTTGTGGTTGTTATACATCATTTTGGTGCTTGTGAAATAACAGGTTATTGTAGCGGGAATGTTATTAAATATAGACAGTATGTATTAAAAAAGAAATTATATCTCTACAACCTGCAGATTTCAAAATGGCTAAACAAATGCAGCTGTGAGTGTATAAGAAGCTGTAGAATGATAAAGAAACTTAATCTTTATGTATGAAATTTATTTATAAACTTCAACCAAAATTATACAACACAATTATTAAAATTAGATTTAGAGTTTCTGAGCCAAACATGTTAAAAAAATACACAAGATATTTTGATCTTAAAGCCAAAAAAACTTCCTTGTAACTAGACAGTTCACATTATTGTGTTTTTTTCCCTAATTCCTGATTTTCCTAACTGCAATATACAGCAGAAAATCCCTCTTTAGTGACACTCAATCATGAGAAATTGAATCTTTGACATTAATTCTTATAATCATGCAGAGTATTATGAATACTATAATGACCATAATTTATCACCAAACACTAATAAGAAGTGCAGTGTCCTAGTTTTCCTTCACTGAAGAAATCTCATTTTCTTTACTTTGAATTTAAGCCAACCCTCACATGTGTAACCAACACATAAATATGGAATTCAAAACATTATTTTCCACCTTAAAAAATAAATTCAGCCCAGACTGTCCAAATCTTGTGTCTGGAAGTGTGTGCCTAGTACACACTTTAAAATGTTAAAAGTTTCTGAAGAAAAAGTTACAAGCAAATCTCTGATGCAAAGGTCAAAGGCTTCTGAACAACCTTGTCTAACTTGTCTATATGTAAGAATAGACAAGTTAATTCACAGACAGGTGTGAAACCTCAGCCTCTAGTTGTTCAGATAATCCAATGAATTTAGTTCTCAGGGGACATGGTGAAGGAAAAGCAATGCTGATACTCTTGTCTGCCCTCAAAGACAATATCAGCCAATTAAATGACTTAATTCAATCTTTCCCAAATGTTTCCACATCAAAATGACCTACTGATCCACTTTAATTCATTAATTACCCTTCAGACATTTGGTGCCCTATCCGAAATCAATCAGACATCACAGATCACCTCTGCTCTCCGGTTCTCAATGTGACAGTGGTGTTAAACTGATGCCAACACAGAGAGCTGACATTTGAACGCTCCGCACCAGACTGATCCCACACGTCCCAGCGCAAATCTCCTGTTCGGATAATATGGTTTGAGGAGGATAAACGTCAGTCTGGTCTTTCATTCTGACCTGCGGCTCTCACTGCTGTGGAAAACTCAATGAAGACAAGAAAATGTTAGACTGCATCATTCAACCTCAGGCCCATTGGTGAAAAAATGACTGTCAGTGAGGTAACAAGGAATGTTCTCAGAACATTGGTTAACATTCTCTAAAGGTTATCTCAACATATCAAAAACGTTTTTGCAATAACATTAGTAGAACTTTTAATAGCGCTAGAGAATATATATTAAAAACGTTATTCTTTTGTTCTTAGTGGAACTTTTTAAAAACGTTACAGAATAATGTTCTTGTAACCAAGCAATAATGTTAATACGTCAAATAAACTCTTGGAATTTTACAATAACATTTTTGTTACTTAACGGAAACATTAGGGAATAGTTCTTGCAACCAAAATTTGTTAGCTGAGTTTGACCCAACTCTAGGGGACTTTTAATAAAAACATTGCTTACATTACAACACAAGCATCATTTCGTAATTCATAAGGCCTTACGAAACGAAAACAACCCAGCTAATGAAAGCAAATAAGATTGTAGTCTTTTCAACTTCATCTTTCAAACAAAGCAAAATTAAGATTCAAATGAGCCCTTTGGCTTAGTGATTTAATTACATGAATGCTAGTGAATTTTAATACTAATTTTGTGAACATTTTGCACCACTTAGCCCTAAAATGCCAATGGAAAGAGAGTGAATCACTTCACTTGTTCATGTAAATGAAGGTGAACTGTATTTAATAATCTTTAATGAGAATCTCCTCGTTTTGATGGCTGTGTTTTGCATTTGCCCTGTAGTTATTCTATGTGTTGGACACCTACGACGCACAAAGTGTGCGACCAAACAGAGTGATGGTGCTTTTATTTCTGTTGTTCTGTGAATGTGAGCATAGATTAGATTAAACCCTTTTCTACTGTTTCAAAATAATCAAAATGTGATGTTCACAAATAAAGGCTTGTCATCGTGGCCCAGTGTCTGATGTGCAAATGAATCAAACCGTATGTGGCCCTGAACGTTTTCAGATGCAAATGGCTGTGAGTGATGTCAGACTCATTCTAACGGCTGTCTGATCTACATTAAAACCCTGTTGTTCACACAGATGAAGCTTCTCTGTTTGATTGATAATAACATTATTCAGAGCAGCATCTGTTGGATCTATAAAAATGAAAGTTATAAAATAATTTAATTTTTTTGACATTCTAGAAGGTGTCGAGCGTGGTTTTCTGGAGCATTTCCCCAGTTTCAGGTTAGAATGTTTTAGAACGGTTTTGGAGCAGTTTTAGAACGTTCCCGAAATGTTCCATTAAGTAACTGCAAAAACATCCAGTTTTTAAGATGCTTTGTTAACATTATTGCTTGGTTAGAAGGACGTTATTCAAACATTTTTCAATTTTGCAACATTTTTTAAATTTCACCAAATACATAAGCATAATGTTTTTGAAATATATGATATATAATGTTACAGAAACATTCTACTATGTTATTGTAAGAATTCTTTTGATAATTTTCAGACAACTTTTAGAGAATGTTAGCCAGCATTATAAGAACAATCCCAGTCAGCTGGGTTTTTATGGTTGCTAAGGTGTTCTAAAACATGAACTGTGCCGTTGCTAAGGTATTCTAGGTAGTTTCTCATGCGTTGTTTGATGGTTGCCCAACTTAACGTGTCAACAACATCTTGATTGGATTAGGTCTGTCCTTTAATATGAGCCTTATTTGACAACTAATTGTCTGTCAGACAATATAGTACATAAAATATAGACAATATATAAACTATAAGTAGAAGTATAAGTAGAACTCACCCTATAGCAGTGATTGTTGCCTTGACAAGCACCACTAATTAGGCAGTGAAGTTTCAGGCCAATCATGCATAATACAGATATGTATATAAATAATATTTAGCTAGTTCTTTTATATTGTCCTTATGGGAATTTTTGACAACTGACAGCATGGACTATAATTGCTCCCATAGGAAATCTCTGCATCAGGACAAACCACCAAATTAATCTAAACCCCTCTACAACAGAGAGTGGATGACACCCCCACCCAAACCCCCCCACCAACCCCAACACACATAACCTGTCACAATGTCCAAGACACGTTTAACTGTGTCAGCGTGTTCCACGCTTGCAGAACTGGAAATCCATTTAAATTTGATGATCCACAAAACCAGAGTACAGTATGTGCTTCATCTCCTTAAAATTGTTGTTCCTGCACTGTGTGTTCATGCCAAATCAGATGTCTTTGACATCTTATCTGATTCTTTTAAAGAGCATTGAATTAATGAGATTACTGACATGTACACTTTACACCACTAGATGGGGCTGTTCGTACCAATAAATAACAGGACCAATAGTCAACTTGACTGCGTTCTGTTTAATCTTAGATACACCGTTACAGTTTATATTCTATCGGCTTTCTATAGCCTTTATGTTAAAGGACAGAATAAACCCAGCTGTCTTATCACAAATCTACGTTCACACAAACGCATTAGTAAGTTTCCTCGTGCCCTTGCCTTTACTGAAAATACAAATAAGCAAGCAAAATAATAATACAAATAATAATAATAAACAGATAAAAATAAATCGCTGGCACCAACTGGATCTGAAAAGCCGTGTGTTTTTCTTTGTGTGGGTTGTCATGTGTGTGTTTGGGGGTGTGTGTGGGGGGGCTGTATACTAATTACTCTTTAAATGTGTTCGAACACATTGACACAAAGGCAAACCAGCAGGAGGGAAAACAGGACAAACAGGGAGAGACAGACTGGCTCGTTAAATATTTATAATTCTGCAGTCTCATCCATTCAGTGTCAAATAGCCAATTCTGGGCGCAACAGCCTTCAGTTCAAAAGATCCATTGTTTTTACCCTTCAATGGCTCACACAAGCAACAGGAAGACCCACTGGGGGCAACAAACAGCCATCATATAGAAATCAAGGGCGATATAAAACTGAACTAAATAAAGCATGTTTATGAATATTGAAATGGGTTTGCCTTTGTACTGAAATGTGTGTTGTCTTGTTCTAAACCTTCTTACCATCATTATGCATTAAACTTTTCCCTAAACATGTGTGTGTCTGATTTCTATTATGCAAAATGTTCCAGACAGTGTTGCTGTATCACTAAAGCATTCCATTATGCAACCAGTTGGGTCACTGGAAAAATCAATGCCACCATTATCCTCATTTCATGGAAATGGTCATTTGACCTTTCGATTTTTAAATACATACATGCGTTGCTATTTTTTTAAATAATGAAATTTATAAACAAATTCATGAAGTCTGTGTATCAGTCCTTGAACCTCTGCAGTGGCTACATTTAATTTAATGAAATAAAATACATAAATATGTTATACATAAATATGTATATTTTGCGCACTTCACTGTCTTGTTTGACTAATCGCGCTGTCACTGTTGTGGATAAGGACCCGCCTACTATATGCCAATCACTCCACTGACCAATCACATTCGTCCAGAAAGCGCATTGGGCGGAGCCGACTATTCCACTTTACTCTCTTTCGTATTAAAATCCAATATCTACTTACAAAAACTCGCTTTCAATATTTCAATTCGTAAATCTGTTTTTTTTATTTCCACTAGCACATACGACATTTAACCTGACGAATTAATATATTTAAGTCCCATAACTGGATAAACATGTCTTATTGATGTAACAAAATGGTTTCGTCCACGGCGTCGCATTACCGGCGTCTGCAGGCGTGTAAACATGAGCACGTCAGCGCGCGTTTAACGTTTAAAAAACAAAAGATGAACGTTTCTCTTTAAACTCAGGTAATGTATCTTATTGTTATGATTTTGTTATTGTATAAGTCGCGTTTAATTGCAAAAAATACAGTGTACTATGTAACATCACATTGTGTCTTTTATCTCAGACAGTGGCTTGGTCTTAAAACATCGTGACCTGCCTATATATACAACGCGTGTTTCTAGGGACCCAAACGTTACGGTGATGTCTAGTTAGTCAGCTCAGTAGGGTTATGAAACAGCCACGCTATCTGTTTTACCGGGTCCTGTGTTCAAGTCGTTGTCACTGACAGTAACCGGCCACAGCCGGTTTAAACCATGTTGTTGCTTCCTTTACTCAGTCGCGTTTCATCAAATGAAACTCTTCAGATCGCTTGTAACTTTAAACAGTCCGACACATACTTTGTTTTCACTCGTAGGGCGATCAGGGCTGGTTGGGCACCGTTTCTGATATGCATGTTGACGTTTAGGGCGAGGTTTATGATTAAAACACATGTGTAGTGTAATAGATTGTTAATAAAAAGCAGAAGGTTTAGAGATTAAGACCCAGACCTGCAGGTATCATAACAAAATCTCTTAACAGATCAGATGATGCAGGTTTTATATATTTCTGCTGTTTCATCGAGATCAGCTGAGTTTCTATTCTTCTGTGTTATTGTAGGTTTTATACTGTACATCTGGTTGTGTGTCAATCATGGACTGCACTAAACTCACTCTGACTGTGAGAGGGAGCACAGCTTTGGGTAAGTGCACTTATTTTAAAATTATACAGCATTAATAAATCATTTCATTATGTTATAATGGGGAATAGCTAATGATGAATGTGTGTCCACAAATGAGGTTTATAGTGTTAAGTGTGTCAGTGTTTTGTAGATTATAAAATGCAAATGTTTGGTTAATATTTTAAAGTTGTTATTAGGTTAATATATTAACAGTTTTTAGCTACATTCACATAGGTATATATCTACTACAGGGTTATTATGTTATTATTATGTATTTTTGGTTGGAGTTGACAGAAACTGAATTCACAGCACATTTAACTTCTGTAGTGTAACAGAATTGGAAGTGAAGCAATATTATTTCCCACATATAATGTGTATAATATTGTATTGCATTGTGAAAAGTTGCTGTTGTTATTATTATTATTAGTTACTACAATCAGCATTTTTTACATTTCCCGTGTGACCTTGTGTACTCCAGCAGTACAGTTGTTTCAGCAAAGATGTTATCAGCTTTTGCTGGAATATTAAAACAGAACAGATCAATGTTTGTGTTTCCTGGAAGGTGAACTTCGCGATCTTGGCAGTGCTAGAACCAAAATCTATAGGTACCAGGAACGCTGGTGTTGGAAATAAACCAGTAATAATCACTATTGTGTATTTTTAAAACTGTGTTTTTTAATACACTTTATCAAAGCATAATTGCATTGTAATCAGTGTAAACATCTCGTATCCGTCCTCCCTCACTGAGGTTGAAGGAACATTGAGTTGTTTATTACAGGCTGTATGTGTTATTTTTGTGTTAGGTGAGGTGATAGCAGTGGTTGGTAGCTGTGAAACCCTGGGCAGCTGGTGTCATCAAAAGGCTGTGACCTTACAGCCGGCAGAAGATGATGGGTATGTGTTCCATGCCGTTTTATATTTGGCGTTCAGCCCCATCACGGTTACCCTTGACACGCAGCTTCATAAACAGGTTTTTTTGGCTTGTTTTGCCCCTCAGCACTCTTTGGAGAACTACTGTTCTGGTTCCTAGAGGAGCTGAGACCAAGTACCGTTATTTCAAAGGCTTCTTTTTGGAATCTAAGGTGAGACCACATGTTTTATTAACTAATAAATTAGTGATACGAGCTAGTTTTGTATTGGGGTCTTTAAGTGTTTACAGGTAAATTGATAACCTAAAATCTTTCCTATGCATCTCAGCTTTTATATACTTAGATGTTTTAGTGTAATTAATTCTTTAACAATAATCTCTCCTAAAGAAACGTAGTTATCTTTACAACATGTATTGAAACCGTTTAAACATGTATGATGTGTCATGATAGTTATCAACTGTTTTATTTTATATGTAAACATTACCTTCCAAGAGAAATATCACTTTAAGGGCTGTGAATATGTGGGATGTGTGTTTTTATGTCTTCAAAATGTTTTCTCCCTCAGCTTTAAGTTTTTTTGGTGAGTTTATGAGGTTTCTAGGTCACTCAGTGGACAGCTGTTAATCTCCTTTAGCTGAGGTCATTTCTTGCCAGTTAACTTTTTTTTTGTTTCCGGAAAATCTAGTTTCTGGAACACTGCCTGCAGGCATTCTGCAGGCCACCTAACAGGGCCTCACTCAAGCATGCAGTGTTATCTCATATCTAGCACTTTTTGTTTTTAATTTCAGAAGCATTTTCTTTTCTATGACTGTTTGCAATTGTGCATATATCAGTATACAGAAAGCTAAGATTGGATTATAAGGATTTAGAATCTCCTAGTTAAAACACTTTTTTAAAAGTTATTAGTTAATCACATAAACTATATGGTAAGTACCCTGGTTATAAACAACCTGGAGAACTTTAGTTAAACACTGTCAGAAATGTCATGCCAATGTTTTTGACTAATCGATCCACTTTTCAGATGTCAACCAACTGGCTGGCTGGTAGAAAAAAAGTGGTGACTATACCAACTCATATTCTCTTTTGGAAGTGAAACTTTGGTTTAAACCAAAGTGGGCTTTGTTTGTTTTCAAAAATGTGTCCATAATCTTAACCCCCATTTGGAATTACAGAACGGAGGTGGGCCATGTCAAGTCACAGTCAATAGATGGGAGACTCACCAACTGCCTCGCTCACTGAGTCCCTCAGGTATCTGACGCTAAAATAGTGCACACGTTTGAGTGTTTACTACACCTCGTAAAGGCCCTTCCTTCTGTTTGGCTCCTAACTCCAGGAATAGATTATAAATACATGCTGACTTAGATTATAATTTTGCTTTTTGTTTTTAAAGACAAATTGAAATGCCATTTATTATTAACTTTATTATTATTTATTCCATTTTTATTTTACTGTGAAGTTGCCCTTAGTTGCGTCAGCAGAAAAGGCAAAGAGCCGTTTCAGAGGCCAAAAAGTTTATATTTAATTGAATTTAGTTATTATTCTTCATTTATAAAGTCTGTGCATTGGTGAAACTACACTTGGGGGATTTCTAAGGACACATATATTGCATTGATTTCATGTTGTTTTTAATGTTATATTTAGTTGTACGTGTCACATGCAGATTAAATTTCATTAAAAGCCACGTAAGGGAAACTAACGGAACAGTAATTTAAAACCACACATTTGGTTTTCCATTAGCCCACAAACAGAGTAGCAGTGATTCCCTCTAATGAATCTCTGGGTTTTATAAACAAAATATAATATAGATATAATTGTTTTTTCACCATCCCCTAGTTTAGCTTTTTTAATTTATTTGAGCTTTAATACTAACACTGTATGAGTTTGCCTGTTTTTTAAAATACTCAGTATTTTAATTATTTACCTTTTCAAGCAATAAAAATAATTCTTTTGCAAAACAACAATTTTCAGAGCAATTAAACTGCTTTTGTCATCATTTCTTTTTGATAGGCAGGATTACTTTGTTTTATCTATTTTTTAACCATATATCTGCACTATTTTTGAATTCTGTTTTTGAGTTTTTATTTTTTGCAACAAAAGCTCTGATAACGCTGCTGAATTTAGCATATTGACCATTTAAACGTTATTTTTGCGACCCAATTATTAATCTATAATTTACTTGTTTACTATAAATTCAACATGCTTTAACAAGATCTAAAATTGAACGAGAAATTGCTCGTTTCTGCTTGTTTAAAATACTTTTTCTACAAATAGTTGGAGCTCCATCAAGTACAGGGCAAAGGTTTACATTTCCACTGTGATTTGATTAATAATCCAGCATGTTTCAACACTGTTGGAGAGGGAAGTCGAACAAATCTTATTAAGTAAAGTAGAGTTTAGTACCACATGTATTCAAACATGTTGGTACTGGAAAGTGAGTCTTCATTGCTCTGTACTGGAGACTCTTTCTTTTGTAGATGTTTAGCAGAAGAACTTCCAGACTAAATTGCGGTTTTGTTTTGCAGAACCAGAATTTGTGATTGACGACGGACATTTTGGATTTCACAGTAAGTTCTAGTTTCCAAACTGATATTGTTTTGCATTTCCATATTCAGAAATAATCTTATCTTCTTTATTTTCATGCTGTTCCACCCTGAACTCAAGATAAACTCAATCTATTGATTAAACATGCAGTTAAAGCAACAATGCGTGTCTCTGCTCTGCAGATGGTGTCGAATCTTTGGACTCTGGCTGGTTGACGTGCCAGACGGAACTTCGTCTGCGACTGCATTTCTCCATGAAATCTCCAGTGTCTATTACTAAAAAAAAGTTTAAGAAGTCTCGCTTCAGGTATGTGTGAGTGACCTAAAAAATAAACGGATATTAAAAGGCACCAAATGTTGTTATTGATGATTAATTGTGATTTGTAGGTTGAAACTGATGCTTGAAGGTGTTGAGGAAGAAGAAGAGGAGGAAAGCCCTTCATCATGGCATAAGATGACCACCACGCTGGAGTTCAGTATGATCAGCAGCGACGGATACAAGTCGCGTCATTCCCAGCCGGAATGTGGCTTCGCTTTGGAACCCACACAGTGGACGGAGTACGTCATTCACACCATGGACCCCGATAACCTGGAGCTCATCTTTGAGTTCTTCGAGGTGCGAGAAAGTTTTGCTCACCCAGAAGAACTATTTCGTCAAAAAAAGTGAAATAGTTCTGTTCATTACTTTGTTCATCAAACACTGACATCATTTTTTACCTGCCTGATTTCTGTGGAGCACACGAGGTGAGGTTTAGCAGATTAGGACGAAAGCCATCAAGCTTCAGAAAGACAACAAGCAATACGATTCTTGTAGTGTAAATTAATATTTGTGGCCAAGAGAAACACAATAGTTGTTCTGTTGCTCTCAGTTGTAACCAGTGACTCTCTGGTTACAAATCCAACTCTAACCAGTAGGACACAACTGCCCCCTAATGTTATTTGGCTCACCTCAGCGATGCTTTGTTTGTTGTTTTGGAGCCCAGTAACATCTGTCCCCTTTAACTTCATTGTACAGAAAAGAGAAACATAAACATTCTGCCCAACATCTGCTTCAATGTTCAGTGAAAAGAAAGTCAGCTGGGTTTGGAAATAAAATGAGAGGCGAGTAAATGATGACAGATTTAAATGAACTAATTCTTTAATATCAAGACAAACTCCACCACATTTAATCTTATAATCCATGTTATATAATCCATGTTACTTGTTATGATTCAGCATGACTTCAAAGCGATTGCGTCCCTTCAGGAATACTGCTGGTTAGTCATGAACGTAACATCATGTTTTTGTGGTTTAGGAGGACCTGAGTGAGCCCGTGGTTCAGGGAGATGTTCACCCAGGCCACGTGGGCACTGCGTGTCTCCTGTCGTCCACGTTCGTGGAAGGCGGAAAAGATTTCGGTGTGGTCACCCTGCCCATAATGAGTCGAAATTCCAGGCAGACCATTGGGAAATTTAGAGGTTAGAGCCATAAAACCATAGTGTTCCTGTGTTAGCAGTGTAAACATCTGGTTTATTTTACCTAATAAAATTAATTTGCATTCCTGCCACCCATGATGTTGTCTGTCACACACACAACATTTGCCTCTGTAAACATGTCATAGCCTGGCTGTGCAAATAAAGATGAAAACTACTCGCCACAGTAAATGGTAAATGCCGGTAATAAACGCCCTGCATTGTTGCCTAGTAGCTACATAATGCGATTAACATGTTGTTTATTCATTGACGTGTTTAGCATTGACTGCGTTGAAGTAATCACAGTTTTTTTCTGATTGGATTTCAGTGGATTACTTAGTGATACGGCCCATCCAGGGCCTGCAGTGTGACATGAGGCAGTGTTTCACTAAGTACTGGAAGAAAAGAAGTCCACTAGATGTGGGACACAGAGGAGCGGGCAGCACACATGCCGCCAAGTGAGTATCAAAGATACAGCTGATTGGTTGAGCAGCCAAAGTCATGCTGAAGAACAAAATGGTGGAATGATTTTTAGGATCATTTAAAAAGCTGCTGACAGTGTTTTTTTATCCTTATTATATTATTTTGATATTATTTTCATCATGATTATGTAAATCCCCCCAGAATCGTTGCTAACGTCATGCACAAAACAACATAATAATGAAAACTTGACGCAATTTATTGTGTATAAACTAAATGTATTACATTAAATTATCCTAAAAAGTATGCAAAGTTTTTCTTTGTTTTTCTTTCTTTGATTTTGGGATGATATATGAGACTGTTCCTTTATCTAATGGATTTAGTTTCCAGTTGCTTTTTGGTGACCTGAGGCACGTATTCATACATAATTGTTTGTACAGACTGTGTAAATCCCTTTGCAAACACTGTTTAAACAGTAAAGTCACGTGTGTTCTTGACAAAGAGAAAAGTACATGCATTTAACAAAGGGAAATATGTTTCTGTGCTGTTGGGTTTGGTCACACAGGTTTTCTTTTATTTCAGACACCACAAGATCAGGGAGAACACAATCGCCTCATTTCTGAGCGCCGCCAGCCATGTGAGTATAAACAAAGACGTTCAACCTCAATACACTGTGACAACCTCAATTTCTGTGAGGTAAAAAGTGTACAACTTTATGATCGCAGGGAGCCGCTTACGTAGAATTTGATGTTCATCTCTCCAAAGATTTAGTTCCAATCGTTTACCACGATCTCACCTGCTGTATTTCTACTAAGAAGGTAACAACATCACATTTACTTGTTTGCTTGTGGATCGGAGATTAACGTTTACCGTTATTATGTAATTTTGTTCTTTGTAATGTTCTTGTGTTCTCAAGTACAGCCTTTGTTTTGTCTCAGATCTGAGACTTCCTGGAATACAATTCCAACATGTTCCACATAAACCAGGATAAACACTGATTACAATGACCAAACATGAGACTCTACATTTCTTCTGCCCTTATATAGAAAAATGACAAGAATTCAATGGTGTTGTTTGAGGTTCCTGTCAAGGATTTAACCTTTGATCAACTCCAGCTGCTTAAAGTAAGACTGGCTTTGGATTGATGATGGAATAATGCAGCTTTATCCATGCTGGCATTTATAACTTGTGTTTCATTCACAGCTGGCCCATACAACTGCTATGGAAGTTAACGACCATAAAGGTAGAATTGTCTCATTGCCTTTCTCATCTATTACACATGTATATAATACAACTGTATTATAGCTAGTTTGCAGACTTTCGCAGATAACTAGTGGTTACAATGAAGATATCCACAGCAACTTCTGCAGGAGAGGTTAGCTGGGTCTTGTTAGCCAGTTCGCAAGCAGTTTACAACCTACATTATGACTTGCAAAACTCATGGTATTGAGCTTAGAAATGTTGCTGTATAGAGTTATAAATACATTTCTAATTAAAAGGGTCTGTTGAATGAATACAGTTTGTTGTTTGTGTGGTGTGGTTTTTTCTAGACTTGCAGGATGAGGAGGAATATATAGATGAACACCAACCTTTCCCATCACTTTCACAGGTATAATGACCTTATCTTTCCTTTCTCACATGTTCCAGCTGGTAAAAAGAGCAAATAAATAGAAACGGTTTGTTTTCACTTTTCCCCATTTGGTTACACTTGCAGATATTCCAGGCTGTTCCAGATCATGTAGGATTCAACATTGAACTAAAGTGGATCTCTCAGTTCAAGGTTTGTGTCGCCTAAAGCTATTAGAGATCAAAAGATCAACGTGTTGCTTTGATCTCTGTGTTCCTGGAGAGGGAAACCGGCTCATTGTTGATGTTTCTTTCACGCAGGACGGCTCCTGGGATGCCAATCTCTCCACCTACTTCAACATGAATCAGTTCTTAGACATCATCCTTACATGCGTTCTGCAGAACGGTGGGGACAGGAGGATAGTCTTCTCCTGTTTCGATCCTGATGTTTGTACAATGTAAGACGACTGGTTTGATCAAACATTTTGGTTCTTCCTAAGTGAAGCTTTTTTTTAACTGTCATGCAGATCTTGGGTCACACCGTTTGGGCTACAGACATAAATAAATTCTTAAATCTGTAATCGGTGAGCTGTTATTTTTAGATATGCAATTAGTTTTGAGTTTTACCTGGTAAACAATTGGTTGGAGCAGAAAATTTGGGGTGGACTTCCTGAGTGATCAAAAAAATTACTTGGGGAAACCTGAGCAACCACGTAGCAGTGCCATAGCAACACCCTGGCAACATGGCTGTCACTTTGTCATGGGTATTTTCAAGCCCCCAAGATGAAAAGTGGTCTTAAGTTCTGCAGTAAACACCCGCATTCTCTTCTTTAGGGTCAGGCAAAAGCAGAACAAATATCCCATCCTGTTTCTGACCCAGGGAGTGACTGACATCTACCCGGAATTCATGGACATCCGCTGTCAGAACACAAAGATCGCCATGAGCTTCGCTCAGAGCGAGAACCTTCTGGTGAGAGCTCACGCATGACCAGATGGTCTAGCCACCCACCTGTGAGGGCTGATACTGCAGAAGATGAAATTGCTTGCTTGCACAAAGACACTCAGTACAGCAGCATAACAAAACTGAGCGTAAACACAAACAACTTTTATGTTCTCTTAGAAGTGAAGATTGGTACAGTCTCATGTTGGTTTAGATGATAAAATATTAGCTGATTTTTGCTGAAGATGTTTTTGTGTCTGCTTACAGGGAATCAGCGCTCACACTGATGACCTCCTACGACACATGGAGTTTATCAGAGAGGCTCAATCCAAAGGGCTGGTGGTCTTCTGCTGGGGTGACCATAACAACGACCATGAAAACAGAAGGAAGTTGAGAGAACAGGGCATTGATGGGCTTATATATGACAGGTTAGTCATGGCTAGAGCTATTTTAGTCTGGAGTTCTCCAACATTTTAGCTTTTTAGCTTTGTGCAATTTCCAGGAGTTGGTGTGTGCAGTACTTTATCAGTCTGCAAACTGTCATGTTTACAAGATAGCTAGATACGGTCAGCATTTTGGAAAAAAGGCTAGCAAATTTTGCGAGATGCACACTTATGTGTAATATATGACTGAGTTATGGCTTTGTTTTCAGAATCAAAGTCCAAAAAGCTGCAATGTGGACCAGACATTATTCCAATAGTCAAAAGTCTGGATACACAGGACTATTGGCACAAAAGGCTGAAGTTTAGTAGGTCTATGAATGTTCTGCTAGTACAACATTTATTATAAGGTCAAATACATTTAATGACATTGGATTGATCAACCTTTTAAAGTCATAATGTTTTATTACAGGTGATGTCATCAAGTTGCTACAGGTTGGAGTATTGGGTCTTTAATTATTAACAGTGCTTATATCAGTCTGTCCATACATTCTGTGAAACTAATGCTGCAGTTTATGGCTGTTTTTACAGGCGTATCAGCACATTTCAATGTAGAGCTGCATTTTAGTCCGGCTAAAGGTTAAACTGATCAATCATCTGTTTATGTAACACAGCAGACATCAAGTGTGCACTTTTAAATGAGCTAGATTCAAACAGAACCTCCCCAGTGATAAATATTTCATAAATATACTCGATAAAAATGTGCATAGTTATTTTTATTTGTCTTTAAAAATAATACTCTACGAATGTAGAAAATAGCATTATTACAAGTTCAGCCTATGGCAACATCTGTATTACCAAAATACATTAGGTCTTTTTAATATTAAAGATTTTAACATGAAATGTATATGAAGCAAAAGTCTTGATCTTTGGATCAAGAATCATAGTTCATTGTTCCCTATGAACAGAATTAATTTGGAAACGATTAAACGGGTAATAAAATGGGTGGAGTTAATATTTATTAATCTTCAGTCATGTTATGTAAGCAGATTGCATTTGTATGAGGTTCTATCTGATCTGCTGCCCACGTGTAGATTAACCTCAATGTAAAACACACATGAGTCATTTTGGCCGTCGGTTTTAAGTGCACAGGATTAAGTAGAGGTTCATAAAATAACCACAAGAGGCCATGTGTTACAGTGACTTTACCACGTTTCCATGGGAACCACCCACAACCCCATAGCATCAAGGTGGCCAGTTTTGCATGGCCATGTACACAATATGATGCTAATACCAGGACCCTGTGCAAGATTTCACTCATAATCTGGAGTAATATGTGGTGTGACTCCACTTTCACCAATTCACATGCTTTATTGATTCTTTCTGTCTTTCCAAACACTTTCCTCTTATCATCTTTTGGTCATCTACCTCTTTTTTCAGAATACATGAATGCTTGGTGCCCAAATCCAATGCTTCGACTTCCTCTGACGCCAGTAATGTCTTCCTGTTTCCCAGTTGTCTTTGGGTTTTAATTGCATTTGGCTGCTGCCCCAGTTGATCACACTCACAAACTAGCGGCACATAAACGCTAATGTTTAACTGCCCTGATGCAAGGCAGTTAAACTTTGTTGAGAAGTTTCAGTGGAGTGAAAATACTTTCACTCCACTGTGAAAGTATAAAATAATCATAGCTTTATGATTATTTTTAAGTGGCTGTTGATTCCAATTTTTCCAGACTGAGTTTACAGATCAGCCTGTTGCATCATTTTGACCATTAGACGCTTCCTCTTTCTGTGGGTGACCTACTTTTCCTGTCAGAATGCAAATTTCTATCCGGATGTGCATTTTCATCCCCCTTGTTGATTTTCTCGGCACTAGCTGTGTTAAATGTGCATGAATCCACTTAATCGGCCTCGGTGATTAAATCATTGTTGAAAGAATGATTTAAATGAATTATTTCTGCGTCTAAAACCAGCATGATTCAGCTTATCGATAAAGGCATGAGAGCAAACCGTTATTTTCCTTTGGAATGCATTAATCTACGAATGAATGAATGATCTCACTGTAAACTTTAGCTTAGCACCACAGACTTTATATAGAGGCTGTATTGAAGAGTTTATAATGTTACTCTTAAACTGTGAGCTCACCGAACTGGTTTCAGTTCAGTGTTTCTATTGGGTAATCCAAACATAAGGGAAGTGGTCCACCATGCAAACATTTGACTGTTGATGAAACAATGTTTAAAAATTCAACAATGCGACCTTTACCTGTGAAGTCTTGGTGCCTTATAGGCAAAAAATTGTTATGATTATTCAAGTATTACCTTTCTCTATGAAACCACAATGTGTTTAAGGTTAATTTGTTATTAGATTTTGTACGTTTTTTGTACGTGTTAACTAGAGACTCAGATCTGATACTGAGACTCACTGATCTAACCTCAGTTGTATTTTTGTAAACAATTATCTGGCTGTTCTATATCTGTAGCGAATTTATACCAGAAATTAAAAGCATGAGTTTTTGATGGCTGGCAGAAATTTGGACATGCTTGTTATAAAACAGTGAAAATTGGAATATTGACCTATTTGTTTTATGTTTTTATTTTTTGCTTTTGGTCACAACCTGTGTATGAGTCTCTTCCTGTTACCTTTTCTCATTCGATTCAGTTCATTTTTCCCTATTCGTTCCAGTAACATTGTGTTCTTTCTGTGTATTCACAGAATCTGTGATGACCAGGCAGAGCAGACAAACATCTTTAAAGTAGAGGAAAAGATTTCTATAAAGGAGGTAATTCCGGAAGAGACGCTACAGACTTGCGCCTGCTCCACCTACAGCATTCCGTGCTCTTCCATACCTTGTTTGGGAAAAGGCCGGGAAGCCAATGGGGAGTCAGATTCCAGCCTCAGTTCTTCATGAGAATCACTCGTTCGGTCCACTTTCATTTTAACAGAAACTATTGTCTTACCTTCCCACAATGCAACTGAACTAATGCACAAATACACTCCATGACTTAGCCAAACATTACTTGAATCTTGTTTTAATGGCAGGTGTTTTAAAGAGGAAAACTCGCAACACTAGCTTCCACAATAGGCAACATTTTTTTCTGAATTTAGCCAGCTTGCTGTATATTTAAATATAAAAAGGTATATATAATGTGCATTTTGCCTAATCACAAACAAAATCTTTTTTTTTTTTAATTTCTGATATTCTCATTTTTAATCTCACTGAATTGTTTCAAGTATTTATTCATTTCTTTTTATTTTATGTGTGAAAATAGTATTTACTGTTATTTTTGCCACATAGTATTACAGTTTAACAAACAACACAAAAGTATGTGGTATTAATATGCTGTGCTTAAAAAACAAACCCGGCTAAGTGTTTTAAAAAGCATAAATATTCATTATTAGCTATTCAAACATTCTCTCGTTTAAAAAAAAACAAAAGAATTATTTGAGGGCTGTTGCCTTTCACATGGTAACATGTAAGCAACTTCTGCTGTAAAGAAATATTAGCTGATAACAATTATTTACAGATCAAGAATGTTCATAAACGAAACACTAATTGTTTCAGCAGAACAAACATCTCAGTGGTGCAATTCACATGATTTTTTTACTGTATATTTGTGTATGTTTGAATGAATGTCTCTGTTATTTGTACATGTGTGTGCTAAGCCTCAGTGTGGTTGTTTAAGCGTGCATTGATACTGCTTTCTTACTGCAGGGCAGTGAAATTATGCACACTAGCCGGTAAGCACCACACTGGACGAGGCCACCTGCTGTAGAATTTCACCCTCACTATAAACATACATCACAGTGCCAGTTTACAGCAAACCAACGCTCTGAGAGTCAGAATAAACATATTTAATACAAAATCCATTTGTTTCTTTTACTTCAAGAGTGTTTCAGTACCATATCAGATTTATAGCCAGAATAGTCTTTTGACTATAAAGGTTTTAAATTAGTATCAATTACTTTAGAAATACTGTAAATACTACATTTTGGATTCAAACACTGTTGAAAGTGTTTGGGCTAATGTCATTACAAATGTGAACAAAATATATAATCCTGATAGTGGTTTTTAGACATTTTAATGCACCAAAACTCCCTGACTCTTGTATGTCTAGGAGCACCTTCCCAATAGGTTTGGGACACAGTCTATATTAAAGGCACTTGTAATTGTTTTCCACACCAACAAGACTACAAAGAGAGGAAAACGAGTGGCTTATTTTTGTATAAACAGGAAATAGCTGATTTCTTTTGGACTATAATTTACTGTATACCATACAACGACATCTAGTGTTTAAAATTAAAAGAATACTGTATGTATTTTTTATTTCTTAGTCATTTTTCAAACCCGCACGATGGACACTTTTAGATAACCCCGTTGTAAACAGCATTGTCATTATCACTGAATACCAAAACTAGTGTTTTGAGTTTTCTATGCTTCCTTTATTGTGCATTAGATCATGGATCATAATATGCCATAATAAATAGTAAATAGTGAGTTTATGAAGCTAAAGATAATATCAAGTCTTATAGCACGTGAGATACACCACAAACCTTCTGGAAAAAATTCTGTTTTGACACGGAACAAGAGTAAATGAAATTAGTAAAGATTATACTGAAATCTTGTTATAATTGTGAACTTATAACAGTCAGAAAAGGCTTATAACAACAAATTCAATATAATTATCTTGCAAGGCAAAGCTCGCAATATTACGTAACGAGCTTTAGCATGTATGTGGGAGTTGTAGTTTATTTTTTCCTGAGTTTTTGTTGACAACTTTGTTTCACCGCGATCTTTAACTCCAAATCCCATGATGCCTTGCGCGAGCGTTCTCAACGCCCACGCTTAATAAACCGTATGACAGTAATCCCCGCTGCCATAGTGATACTGCGAAAGAGAAGCGAATTAACCAAATACTGATTTTATTGTGGTTTTGGTTTGTTTATCGCTATAAAAATGGACAATTCTGGAAAGGAAAAGGAAGCAATTCAACTTATGGCCGAAGCCGATAAGAAAGTAAAGTCGTCGGGATCTTTTTTAGGCGGAATGTTTGGGTAAGATCTGATCAATGCAACGTTAATCTATGTAAAAAGTCATATTCTCAAACTTTGATTTTGGATATAAGATGTTAGTTTTTTTAAGGTTTTGTAGCAAAGTAAATAATACGCACCTATTTCCTATGACGACCCAAACTTATAATAGGCCTCTTTTGGCATAAAGCATGAATAATATATAAATATCTAAATTAAAATGGTAATGCATTGGTGATTCTTTTAGATGTTTGTTTTATATTATTAGAATGGTTAAAATAGGAACTGTTTCTCTAATTTAATGATGTTGGGTCTGTGTTTGGGTTTGGCGCATTGGTGGCGCAGGAGCGCTGCGGTATTTACATCATCTTGTCCTACAGAAATCTTATTTCATGTCTCTACTGTAAGACACGTGTTGTGTGTCCAATCTAGATCATAAATTATAATCCATATGTATATTAAATGTATGCATTGTATCCAAAGCGACTTACAATGCATGGAAGGTGTATAATTTCTCAGGGTTCGAACCCACAATCTTCGCGTTGCTAACGCAATGATCTACCTATTGAGAAAACTATGTGACCTAGTATGTACAAAATAGAATTCATTCAAGTAGCATTAATTAAAATAACATGAGACAGACCCAGTTAAATAAGCCCACAGGACTGTGTTATCTAGGCCTAGTTATTTACAAGTCCTAATTTCAGAAGTTTCTATCATTTAACCCAATATATACAAACAAATCCTAATGAATGTTTATCAGTATATAATCAGCTATACCAGACATGTTTTGCAGCATTATTGCAATTTTTGGCATGTTGCAGGTAAACAAGAATACATATTTTAAGGGTTTTAAACTAAAAGAAGACATAACACAACTGAATTTTTGACGTCTTTCAGGGGAAATCACAAAGTTGAGGAGGCCTGTGAGATGTACGCCAGAGCTGCCAACATGTTCAAAATGGCTAAAAACTGGAGTGGTAAGAGCTTCTTATAAAATAACAATCCCAACATGTGATTAAATACTGTATATAGTGATAAATAACATCTTTTTAGTACTGTAACACAAACTATAACTTATAATAACCCTTTTATAATAATAACTCTTTTACTTTTGTAAATAAGCCATAACCAGATTCTCCCAATAAGTGTAAATATTACGATATCAAAACATTGCTGTCTTTGTTTGCACGTTCTCAGCCCAGCTTAACGTCATTAGCTGAATCAAAGACATAGGTTGGGGGCGGGACTATTTCTTGGACTGACCAATAGTAGACATGGACGGTGTTTAGCAAACCTGTTAGAAATCCTGCCATTATTTTACACACTTCAACTTCCTTTAAAGCATTTTCAAGTGCTGCCTTGTTAACAACCTGCTGTCATTTATTATCGTTGTTGTGTTTGTGTGTAGCTGCAGGAAATGCTTTCTGTCAGGCGGCCAGACTTCACATGCAACTCCAAAACAAACACGACTCGGCCACCAGCTATGTGGATGCAGGAAACGCTTTCAAAAAAGCAGATCCACAAGGTGAGGCAGCTGGTGACATCACGCAGCTTTGAACCAATCACACAGACTGTGATGTCATCAAGCTTAGAGGCTCAGAGTCACATAGAATCGTTCTTGATTTGAATTGATTAGAATCAATTATTGTTTCACTTGATTACTGTGACTTTTTATTGGATAGATTATTAACCAATAAGATGTTATAATAACCCAGTTGTTTCTGTGTTAACGTAAGCAGATATTTGGAGAGTATGAGGGTGCTGAGGCTCATGTTTTTTGTGGCACATTAAACCTTTTATTAAAGCAATTTCACTGAGGTCAGTCTGCTAGATTATACTGAAGGAAGGATGCAGATCAAAGAGTTGTTGCATAAAACAGAGAAAGAGTGCATTAAAATACAGCAGTGGTCATCTGGCTGGTTGTGACACAAAAACGTAGTTATGATGGCAAAATAAACATAGGGAAGTGCTTCCCATATCATTTGGTATGTTAAAGCATTCATTCAAACTCAAAATGAGGCAAAGTAAAATTAATAACTCAGTTGGTTTGTGCTGACCTCAGTTTGTTTTGTTTTAAAAGTGATTTATTGGCTGCTGAAAGCTGGAATTTTTCTATTCAGTGTGTCACTGTATTAAAGTTGGCACATTGTTTGGGCCTGAGCAGTTCATGGTTTTAAGAACATATTTGTGTTCTTTACATGTTGCATTTTACATTCGTTTGACATTAGTAAAATGGGTTCTCAAGCAAAACCTTGTGTAACTGCTGACAAGAAATGTAAAAATCATGCAGGTGTGTGTCTTTGTGTTTGTGCGTGTTTATGTGCGTGTGTGATAGAATTTGCATGTTCATACTTTATAACCCTTTAACCCTGTGGGTTCCTAACATCACACCTGTGTAACTCTCTTCTCCCTCTTCTCTTTAACGCTTGCCATTAGAGGCTATCAAGTGCTTAAACGCAGCCATTGATATTTACACAGATATGGTAAGATGTTTTTTGTAGCAGTTTTTGTACCGCATCACCCGGGACTGTTTAAGGTTTTTTTGCAGTTACAGCAGAAACTCACACCAGGCTGTTTAACAGAACATGCAGAAAGCTTCAGTGTACTAAAATAAGACACTAAGTTATTGCCCCATGTCTAAAATATGAAGAAAATTTTAATACATTTCCCTTGATGTTGCCCAAGATAAACATTTAACCACTATGTATGTATTTAGTTATTTAAAAGAAACATTTTTTAAACGTTTTTGAAATGTTCTCAGGGAAGGTTCACCATCGCAGCCAAGCATCACATCACAATCGCTGAGGTGTACGAGTCAGAGCTGGTGGATATAGAGAAGGTACAAACCTGCACGACACCAAAGATTATAGAAGCAACAAGATACCTCACTTCTGCTGCTTTAAATGGGGGAAACTGCAACGCTCAGAGAAGCTCTCTACAGAATTTTTGCAAGGGACTTTGTGCATATCCTGTAGTTTTATAGCGTAATTTGAGCTTCAGAAGATGAATTTATGATACAGTTCATGTAGGGTTTGATAGTTGGTCTGAAATAGAGTGTTTTATTGTGACCTTAGTCAGCGTTTTTACAGATATCAGTCTTGTCTCATAGCTGCCTTGAGGCGCTGCAAAGATGGCCGCTGCGTGCGGAGACTTCCTTACAGGGACTTTGCCGACACGCAGTGAAGCGTTTAAGAAAGCTGTATTGTTTAAAACTCAGATGGGGAATTCACTAAGAATTATTTGCGCCTGCTGTATTTGGATGTATTGTGTTAACTGTTCATGGAAACATGCCAGTTAAACAGAATATGATTGTCATTTAAAATTATTTTCTTCTTTGTTTGTCCAAAGGCAATTGCACATTATGAACAAGCTGCTGATTATTACAAAGGGGAGGAATCAAACAGGTGAGCCTGTTGCAAATAATCAGTGTTTTCATAACTGTGTGACCTGTTTGTTTCTCAGAAGAGTTGAATTATGGCTCTGTGAAACCGGTTTAAGCCTCGACATGATATATTGCTTCATTTACAGCTCTGCAAACAAGTGTCTTCTAAAGGTGGCTTCATACAGCGCTCAGTTAGAACAGTACCAGAAGGCCATCGAGATTTATGAGCAGGTAGGCCATCTGTTGCTCTCCTGCAGACTTCAGAACGTTTGCCCCAACATCACTCGCTCAGAAACACTAGCCGAGTTGCTCAGGAATTTCTGTCTGTGTGTGCAAACAGGTTGGAACCAACACCATGGACAACCCTCTACTGAAATACAGCGCAAAAGAATATTTTTTCAAAGCGTCTTTGTGTCACTTCATCGTCGATGAGCTGAACGCCAAGGTTGGTTCACGACAAGGTCGTCTGGATTCTTGATATAAGCATCTGCTGTGGATGAGATGGCTTTTCTTTCTGTTGTAGCTCGCTGTTGGAAAGTATGAGGAGATGTTTCCCGCCTTCTCTGATTCAAGAGAGTGCAAACTTCTGAAGGTCTGTGGTTCTCGAATCATGTCACTTAGAAATCATAGTTTGTTATTAGGGGTGGGTTAGCCCAGTTGGTACCACAAAAGCCCTTTTTGATCCAAAATCACCATCTGTTGTTGATACTTATCGTTTTATACTTAAAAGAAGAATTTGTTCTCATAGAAACTTCTAGAGGCTCACGAGGAACAGAATGCAGAAGCTTTCACAGAAGCGGTACGTTTTGTTATATGGTTGTTATATGTTCCTAAACGTTTATAAACTTCCATAGTTACTTTATAGATAATGTTTGTTTCTATGTGTCTCTTAGGTGAAGGAGTTTGACTCAATCTCACGTCTGGACCAGTGGCTCACCACCATGCTCCTGCGAATCAAGAAGACCATTCAGGGCGATGAAGGTGACCTGAAATGATCTACCTGGTGGGCTCATCACCCACTGCATGGCACTCCTCTCCCCCCTTCCATTTCATTTCAGTTTTGTGCAAAGGCCAAGTCCAGGTTTCCCAATACAGTATGTCAAAATGTATTGCTGCGACATTTCTATAGAATATATAAGCCTGTACTTCATTGACATCCAGTTACACAATATAGCACATATCAAAATTTAGCACTCCAGTTCAAAGATACTTTGGAACCTCGAAACTGTCCGGAATTTTTGGAAATGTGGAACAAAGCAGAGGAAAAATCAGGGATCTAACGGAGATTTGAGATGGAATGTTTTTTTGCAACAGTCATGAATTGTGACGTGCTAGAGTTGCATGATATTACAGACGTATTTACTGAGTTAATAATAACAGCGTATTTGTGTGTTATTGTTTAGACATGGAAATTTAAGTCGATTTAATTTGTGCAGTTTGGTAGGTTGAATTGATTTGTTAGTAGGATCACAATAATTGGCATAAAGGTTTCTAAATGAAGCTGTTGTCTACAACAAGACAAAATTTTCATCAGTGTTTAATTTTAATTTCCCAAATTTAATATTTTAATATTTAAAGTGTTGCAGAGATCTTTCATTTCCTAATTGTATCACACAAGATGATTTTTGCTTAAGGTTTCTTTAATTTAGTTATTGATTAAATGTAATTATCATTAATATTAGTGGTCTAAAAATCTTATTTTAATATTTTTACACCAATGAAGATAATTCATTACTTTATTAGCACTGTAATGGAGGAGTTTGTTAAGGCATATATAACTATCATGCTCTATATGTGAATGCATTGCTCGTACACTCTTCACTCCTGTGGTCTATAGCAGTGCATGTCATTTCGTGTGTTTTAATGTTGTGTGATCGTCTGTATTTTACCATATTCTAGAATTTTTAACAAGCCATTAAGACTCAATGTACTTTCCCACAGAGAACCTGCTGTCTGAATGTCTGTGAGAATGTACGCGATTAAAAACAAACTGAATTGGCTTCACGATTAAAAGCCTGTTATCTTTCTTTCCACTTAATTAGTGTTTCCTGCTAAAGTCACTTAGCAAAGCATCAATGTTGCTATTTCTGGGTTTGTTCAAATCTCTAACCTAAAGTATTAAACTGCTGCTAAAAACATAATTATATCTTATGAGTTGATGAAACATCTTATAGATTTACGTTGAAGATGGACCTGAGCAAAATCCAGGGATCAGAATAACGGACTTGGAATTAGGCTTTCTTGACAGGGGACAGTAAGTAGTCCCCTAGCAACACCTTAGCAACAATCTGGAACACTTAGTGCCACCAAGCACAGTTAAACAACACATTTCAATGGTTATATACAAAATATAAGGTGTAAGAAACAGACTGATTTAATACACACTTTATTAATAAGGAGAGTTGTTCCTAAAAGAATCGTTGATACTTAAAAGAGGATTTATATTGTTCTAGAATTACGTAGTGTTGATCTGAAAACATAATTATTGCAACAAAGTAAAATAAAGCAAAAAAAGCAACTGTTGCCTGTTCTTCAAAAGCACAATGTTCTCTGATTATTAAATGAATCATATAGGACATAGAGCCCAAAATCAGAAATAAACCCAATTTAAATATCATCTACATAAATTACGGTACCAAATCAATAAGTATCAAACATTTTGACATTTTTCCTCACAGCATTACAAAACAGCAAAAAAATATATACAGCTTTTTTTTTATTGATAATTAAATGCAAAGCACACATGATAAGTGAGTATTTGCAGCCGGAGAGGAAATTTTTAAGATTTTAAGGACAGATATGTGACTCAAACTACATTTCCTTCTGATGACATATCAACGCTTGTAGCATCTACAGTCTGTGCAGCTTCAGTGACTTCCTGTTGGGGGTCTGAAACGGGGTCTAGCTTATCTCTACAGCCTGCACTGTTACACACTCATCAGACGCAGCTGATGCCAAAACGGTCTCTGTAGTTTCGATTACTGGTGTAGCCGTGGAAACCACGTGAGTCATGATAGCGTCTGAACTTTGACCAGGGACAGAATCGGCTATTGATGAAGGCACTGTGATGGAATGTGCCACAGAGATGGGAATGTTAAATGGAACGGTCACAGGTATGCCGACAGAAGTGTCCAGGGAGATGACGCTGGTTCCGTCGGCGGCGACTATGGGCTGTAGCTGCGTTCCGGCGGGCACTTCGGTCTGGATGACGGTGAGGCCCTCCAGGGTGGTGTGACTGACCAGAGCGATGGTTCCAGGCCCCGCCCAATCTCCAGAAATGGTCACGGGCTCTCCGGACACAGTCACCACTTCTTGTTTTTTTTCTGTGTCGGTCTGGGATTCAAGAAGGGAGGTTGTTGCCTTCTTCTTTTGAGAACCTTTTGGCTTTTTGGCTCTGTCTTCAACGTTTCCCTCCAAAACAACCAGGTAGTTCTTCCATGGAGTTTGTTTGTCATGAATCTGCAATAGTTTGATTAAATCAAAATTAGGCGAATTACATCATTTGGCACACAATTTAAACAGCATATAGTCATGCGTATATGGTATGTTTGTACCCTGGAGATTGAATCCATGATCCTGAATAGAATTCATATACAGAACCTAGCAGTAATAATTTTGGCCTTTATTATACTCCTAACAGCACCTATAAAAAATACTTACATCCCTTCCTGGACTGTTTGCCGTATTTATAGGCAGATACATCATAATTTAATGTTGTAAAGCAATAAAAGTGAATTCCATGTGGGTTATTGTTTTTATAGGATATATAAACCACCCTTTAAACGATGCAGTGAAAGGTTGCTGGGTTTTTACCAAGGTGTGCCGGCGTACGGTGGATTTATCTGTAAACGTTCTCCCACACATACTGCACATATACGGCTTCTCTCCTGTGTGGATTCTCTGATGTCTCTGAAGGGCATTGAGCTGAGTAAACTGCTTATTACAGTCCTTACAATGATACGGCCTTTCACCTGATGGAAAGCAGAGTCAAATCAGATTCAAAGCCAGATTCACATTCATAAATAAAATGCATTCATCAGCACTGATTTATTTAGTTAGGGATACCTGTGTGTATCTTCATATGCTGGTGGAGTGAGTTCCTTTGAGCGAACGCCCTTCCGCAGGTTTCACACTTGTAAGGTCTGAATCCGGAGTGAATTCTGTTGTGATGTTTCAGATACTCTTTGGATGCAAAGCTCTTGCCGCAGTTTTCACACATGAAAGGCTTTTCACCTAAAGAGAAAGTGATGTGGATTTACAAATCAACCTCTGTTGCTGTTATTATTTTCTGTATCCATTTCCTTTCCAGGGAAACATCAGTCCATTCACCTGTGTGGCATCTCCTGTGGTACGACAGCATGTGGTTCTGGGTAAATCGGGCATCACAGAGATCACAAGCGAAAGGTTTCTCTCCAGTGTGGATCCTGGAACACAAACACAATAATTCAGACAGAAATTACTGTGTAAACATTACCTGAGATGTTGATTAAGAATGCAAATCACATTGGTGACCAAATTGTTATTTTTGCAGATAGCATTAGCCTGATATTCAATCATGTCAGCCAAAATGAAAAATACTCAACACAGATTTGTGGCACTACCTCTGATGTGTCTTGAGGGCTGAACTTTGAGAGAATTTGGATCCACATTCATCACATTTGAAGGGTTTGTGCCCTGAGTGGGTCCTCTCGTGAAGAGTGAGGGCCGTTTTGGAGCTCAGAGATTTGCCACAGATGTGGCAGTAGTGTCGGTCTGTGCCGCCCTCGTGCACCTGCCGTCTGTGGCGCGTCACGTCCTTCTTGCGCTTGAAGGTTTTGCTGCAGATGTCGCAGGGGAAGAGCCTCTCGTCGCTGTGAACGTGCCGCTGGTGGATCTTCAGGTTGCAGCGGTTGGCGAACGTCTGCTGGCAAACGTCGCAGCGGAACGTAGTGTCCATCTGGACCCCGTGGTTGATCTTCAGGTGCTTCAAGTAGCTTTTCTCGTAGTAGAAGGACCGGCTGCATTTTTCACATCTGTACTTTGCACTTCCTCTTTTGGTTTTCTTTTCCTCTTCATCGACCTCATCCATTTCCTCATTAGGCAGGAAGTCGGATTCCTGAAGGTCTTCCTCACCTTCGTGGATGGAATTTGGGGATTCCGTTCCACTGTCATCATGGATCTCTTTGTCTGCCAGTGTTTCTCCACTCGCATCCTGTGATTCCACCTCAGGTTCTTGAGATGTTTGTTCTTCTTCTGCTGTGTCTGATTCATCAGGGGTCTCTGTTTGTGTCTTGGACTTCTTTTTAGGGAAGTCTACGGACACTCTACGGCCGGCTAACCTACTGCTCCTCCTGCTCTGCTTGTCCTGATCCACCTCCTTCAAAGTTTCCAGCTTTTCAGCAATTTTAAAAGGCTTTTTTCTTTTTATGGCTCGTTTTACCCTTTCTTGTTTACTCTTAAGTTGAGTACTTACATTTGAAGTATCTAAATCCACTCCATCTTTCTGCATAGGTTCGTTTGAAACGGCACCTGGAGTCTGTGCGTCAATACCCAAGAGCTCAGAGTCACAGGCGTCCACTAGGTCTTGGCAGTCCAGCAGTTTAGCCATCTGTAATATGATGCTGATGTCACTTTTCTCAACCTCCATTTTCCCAGAATACACATATTCCAGGAATTTAGCGAACGCCCTTTTTGAAATATCACACAAGAGTATTTTCTTAATTTGATCATCAGCTAACAAAATGCATTTGAAGTAACCGCTGGATGCTGCCAAGACCACCTGATGGGCGTCAAACTCCTCCACCTCTCCTTGGTGGTCCACCTGCACTGTGATGTCACACAGGTTCCCCGTGTTCCTCAGCTTCCACATGGCGTTGAGCAGATTCTCATGATGACAGCTGGACTGGAGCTGAACCAATCCATCACACATTTTCTCTAGTTTCTGCAACTGTGAGCAGACAAAATAAAGGCAAGTATTTATTACAAGACTGCTTTGTAGTAAATACTGTAGGTCGTAATTGACATTTTATACAATATTTATACAACCGCAGATCGTCAGAATAAAGTTTTCCAAAGAGTTGATTTATTGCATAACCAGCAGATTAATTTTCTGTAACAAATCCATCTTAATAAATCAAAATTGCCTCTTGATTATTTTGTTTTATATTATTATTCTGTTTTAAAATTCATTTATTGTATTGTATTGCATTGTACTGGCTATTGTTCTGGATATATTAAATAGCAATGAGCCTTTTAAAACACCGTTTAAACTTAAATTTTGTTGCAAAATCAGATATCAAGCCAGTTATTTCACATGCTAAACTTTAGCATGCAGGCCATAGCAGCTGTACGAAATACATTAACTAATACTTTAGTCCTCTCTAAACATTTTTTATTTCCACAATTCCTGTAGATTTCGATCCTAACTGGCTTGATAAAGAAAACTGCATTATCTGACAAGAATTAAATACGGGGTAAAAAAAATAAACGAATGCTAAAGTCAGTTAGCATCATTAGCTTGTCTTCGCATATCAGATATGTGAAATAATTTCAACTCCAGATCTGTTGTTAAGTATTTCTTTGTTCTCTTTTATGTCCATCTGTGACATGCATTGAAAGGAGGGTTTGCACAGCCAGCTGGAGATTTCTTACCGTAAGGCCAGTAAAACGGCAGCCCTGTACAAATCTACAGGCACAACAAGAGGATTTCCCGTAGAATGTGATGCGCAGCCAGTGCTGAACAAGCAGAGAGCATCATGGGAAATGTAGTTCCTTAAAGGCGAGCTTTTAGTTCATCATTCCATTTGCATTTTATTTCTAAATATATGTCATACATACGTGTGATGTGGGTAGAATAAATAAATATGATAACTATACAATTCACTCTTATTTATTATTTATCACGTTTGGTTTTAGATTTTGAGGATTTTCCGTTTTTTACTGTTTGCGTTTGTATATTTACATACAATTATCCACAATGTAACTGTTTTAATTATGCAACTGTTTTATTTTTACATTTGCACTTCATTACAGGCTTGTTGTTAGATTTGAAAATCTCTTAAAACCTCGTCAGTATCTAAGCTGTTTACACAACCCACCCACTCTGTTCCTGCTATGCGACCTTATGCAAAAGATGTTTTGCCCTTAAAGTACTAAAGGACATTGAGTTCATGTGTAAACTGCCACCCTATGGCTATTTTTGCCTGTAAATGTATACATGTAGGTCTGCAGCTGCAGCCTGCATTCCTTAAACAGTATCTAAAAAACAAGCATGTCCCGTCAGCACTTCTTTTCCTCCCTCAGGCTTGTGCATAGACACAGAACTCACTATGTAGAAATTGCAGGTGCCTAATGTTTTTTTTTTATTTTTGCATTCATCCATTACACTCAGATTCACAAAGATAAATGTAGATAAACCCTATAAAACTTCACTTTTTTAAGAGTTTATTACAGAACTGGAGTTCTGTGCTCTGGGTGTCTATGAATGTGCCCAGAATTATGTAAGAAACGCACAAAATCATAAGAAGAAGAGGTGACCACATACTGTAAACAAATGATAAATTGACAGTTTACAATGTTAGTTCATGTTTAAAAATACATATTTAAGATCATACTGTGAACAACAGTGTTTGATATAGCATACTGGTACTATTTCTGCATTATGTCTTAATATTCTGTATGCAAGGAATACCTACAGGGCCCACTACATTTGCCGAAAATACATTTTGACAGTATTTTTCGATTTCAAACATAACTTTTATTTTTGCTTTCGCTACTTGTCATAATTCTTATATCCACTTGATGTCGCTGTTGCTCACAATTTAGTCACTGAGTTCAAGGCGCGAGCAATGAAACACAGGAGCCGAGATTTCCATATTAATCGATCCTCTACATTAATCTGACATCACCACCAGCTAACCAGAAATCTGGACACAGCCCACCCATTAGACACCGAAAACTAAACATAGACTTGGACATGGAAATACAATACAGTGATTTGGATACCTCCTTAGTAATTATACAAGGTTTACAAATCTCAAGTTTCAACACACTAAAAGTGACCCAAGCATTTTGGCCCAATTGAACAGACACCGTGAGGGTTCATAAAAGTGTTCCATCTTTGTTATTAATGAACTGTTGAGAAAACTGTACTGTTCAATTATTCATTCGGGTCATGTTCCATCATGCTAATCAGATGCAAGTTTGGACTTCAGAACTCTTGGTTCACGGTTCTAGAGCTGCTGTGTTATTCCTCCAGGATTCACCCGGGGTTTGCACGGACTGCCAAGCTCTCTTTATTGACACAGGAAATCCATATGCCTCGCATTTCCCTTAATGAGTTCTGCAAGTACGCGGCTGCTGTCAGTGACTCATGCTGCACTTGTGTGGACCGGAGACTGTGGTTTTCCATTTACCTCTGGAGCTGCGCCACGGCGTCTGCGCTGCTGTAACCCGGCACGCTTTCAAAACCAGACAGCTACAGAAAACCCTCCCTCTCCTTCATTGCAAAACAATGGAGCCACATCTGCCCCGATGCATTAGGGTCCCGCTTGTCTGGAAATCTTGTTGAGTGTCAAAGAGAGACGGAAACTGTGAAAAGGAATGTTAAGGTCGCTTGGTCACGCTTTAAACGGCTTCAGTTCTGTGCTATTAATCCAGAAATGCTCTTGAAACGAGGACAGCAGGAAGAAGTGCTATGAAAGAAACGCTTGCAGTAAACACAGTTATGACATTGAGTAGTTTGCGTTGCCCAGGAAAAGATTTAAAGGGTTAACTGACATATAGGGGAGACCAGGGCTAGTTGTTACATGAGAAAGTCAATGACCAACACATTAAATCAAGGGTCAACTTTATTATAAAGATGGATTTTAACAAAGATGAACAGTTCTTAGGACAAGGTTAGAGAAGGTTGACATGTTTATTTTGGGGCAAGTTGTCACATGTGCTTAAGATGTTATTATTTTGTTGATTTGAGGAAACTACTAAAATGTTACCAGTGATACAATAATGCATTGAAAATTCTTCTACAGATTTCCAGATTTTATGGTGGGCACAGAAAAAACAAACATTCCAGCTCTGAAAATATTCTTCTGTATTTATACGTGGTTTTCAGTGGATGCCACAACAACCAAAAACAACCAGTTGGTGTTTATATGCTCTGTTTATGAGCAGAATGTCAGAGATTTGTTCCAATATTCCTGGATTGGGGAATTTTGTCCTTGCATGACCCGGCATTACATTGAACTCAATCCTCTTTTGCTGGGAAGCAATAGCATGTTGGACCGTGGTGACTTTCAATACAAAATAACCACCCAGATCTCTGTCTAGTTTCACATTCAACCACATCGTTAATGGTCTTCCAGTCAAACCTGCTTCCAAGCCAATGTTTCTCTGTGGTTGATTTTCTTCCATCTCATTTCAAAATAAATGTTATCATGGACAATACTTGACTTGAAACTCAATATGTGCCGCACAAGATGACCGGCTATTGTTCTCCGGATGCTGTGAGCATGTAATGATGATGAGAGGATGGAGTAACTCAATACTCTAAAGAGTTTAAACTCTTTAACTTCCTGACCATATTTCTGTCCATTTGGATTTACATGAATCTTATGCCACTTTTACCGTTGATGCACTTAAATGTGCTTCAATGAAAAATTTCCACCCATGTTGTATGTTCATGGCTATAAATTAAACATTTGGACATTTAAACATAAATCAGCCATTTTTTTATTTTATGATCAACATGATATTTTTTTTGCATAAACTGGTGCTTTCTGGTTAACAGAAATTAAGATTATCTCAACAACTTTTTCCATCATACAAATGCTAATTCTTATTAAAAATCAGATATTTCAGATGAACATGTATCAACACTTGTTTTATTGACAAAAATATTTAGTATCTAGTGTTGATAGTTAAGTGATTTACCACCCCAAGCAGGACCCGTGACCTGGTCTGTTCCTTAAGTTTCTCCTTCAACTGTCCTTGTGTTTCATCCAGTGTGTAACACTATACAGGTCTGAACAGCTTTTAACCTGGACAGGCAACTCAAGGACAATGGCAGGCTAAAAATAGAGCATTTGTATGATGACTGGTTGTCGATTTCGTTCTGTTGTGGACAAAATTAGAAAATGATGTTTGGCTGAGTGTAATTCTGGTCGGTGTAGGAAATGCAATGTATTATTTATGCAATATTTTAGCGAAATAAATATTAATGCCAATTACATTTACTCAGTTCACCCATCATTGTAGCCAAAAGTTTATCTGGACCCTGTGTGTATATTACAGATGTACAGACGTGTTCCTGGTACATTTCTAAGTCACACTGTACCTTTGTGTGATTAATCTCATTGGAGTCACGCCATGTTTACTTAAAGAGAGATCAGTGCAGATATGAACATAACCTTTGCCTTAACATGAGTCATACTGCAGTCGTAAATGGAGCAGGTGTTTTATCAATGAACTTGCACTGGATATGATGTCATTTATCCTGAAATAGATATTGTCATCTTGTTAGCCAGACAAGTCTAATGTTGTCTGATTGTCCTGAGGATATAAGGTTCCCTGTTGCCCTTGAATGACTTTGAATGTCTTGCTTTTGCATTATCACTGATTTCCTTGATCTTTAGCCAATGTGGAGGTTTAATTGC
>JAZGTK010000448.1:0-71668 GCA_036877625.1 Ambastaia sidthimunki
CCTCAAACCAAAATTACAGAGAACTCACAGTATTCTGTCTGTGATATGCCACCCAGTGACAAACGGCCCGTCTGCAGTCAGTCATCCCTTACACACACACTTATACACTCACACACAACTGTTCACAAGCAGCTATTACCATATTCATCTATTAAACAGTACCATCATTGCTGTTTCACCTCTCTTTCTGTCTTTCTTTTCCTCTCTCTCTCTCTCTCATACATATGTTCTGTCTGGTCTGGATTAATGGTGAATCCAGAGGGGAGACACATGTTGATCTCTCTGTGTCAGGGTTTCATAAATGGGCTTTTGCTGTGGTGTATTTTGTGGTTTAGGAAGGCGGCAAGTTTAAGAAGGTTGGGGGGGTGATGACATACAGGGTGATATAAGTCTCTGGGCGTCAGAGATTGTGAACTTTGCAACAGATACACACTTTTAGCCCATCTCTCTAAAATCCTGGTGGGTGGGACAAAGATGTGATGGACAGTCACAAACACTCTCACAACATCACTATCTATGATCATCCATCTCTCTCTCTCTCCCTCTCTCTCTCTCTCTCTTGCTATCTGTCTTTGCCTTATCTGGCTCTGTCTTTTAAATATTTATGTTACATGAGTGACTGACATGGTGTTGACAGAGAAGAGATTTACAAAAACCACATCTCTCACCTCACTGTTTACCCTGAGATGAGATAGATAAGTGGTTGTGTGTGTGTGTGTGTGTGTGTGTGTGTGCGTGCGTGCGTGCGTGTGTGTGTATTACTCACCATTGAGTTGAAACACTTACTAATATCCAGACTTCACAAGACAGAAGAAGTGTATATTGTATTCTTATCCAGGACTGAAGGACACAGTTTGTTTCTTCAGACACATGCAAATATCTTATACGTGTGGGTGACTGCTGTTTGTATATGATTTTGTTATGTTCTCTATGCAGAACTGGTAGCAGGGGTCCCTCGAGGGGCACAGAACTTTGGTTATGTAAGTATGCCATCCTAAACGAACTCTGTTTCCTGTGTTTCTGTCATGCTAAGATCAGGAGTCAAAGGTCAGAGACAAAGGTCAGAGGGCAAGGTTAAATATAAGGCATGTAAAAGAGGTTAAAACTTGCTACCTATGCAGCAAAAAAATGGGCGTAGCACTAAATTGTAACGCTTATTGACTCAAATAAACAATGAAAAGTTGGGTGTTTTGTCAGGCGTACTCTGGTAAAAAATACCCCCCCCATGTCAAATGTGGACATAGAGAAACATAAACATGTGTAAGTGGATTTGAGTTCCTCATCTGGATGTGATTTTTAAAGAAGAAATTCCCAATTATAATTGTACTATGTAGTATGGACGGGTGTCCCCATTGGCCCCTATTTAAACAGAATCACAGGCAGCTGTATGCGTGGCTGCTGACAAATACTGTAATTATTATTTTATTTTTTTTCCCCACTATGTTCTTGGCATGTGGCTTTGTTTGATTTGGGATCCCAGTCATACACAAAGAAACTCCACTAAGAGTGATCTGGATGTAATTATGAGAGTATTAAATAGCTAACATGAGCAAAATGTCCCTTCACCAGGATGGATGACAGTATTATGGTCAGATGCATCAGTAGCCTGCAGATAGCAATCCACATACATTCTCCAGACACAATGCTCTGTCATAAATGAAAACAGTGTTTTATGAGCTGTAATTATACCTTTCCGGTTGTATTAGGTGGCTGTCATCAATGCAACAAATCTGACATTCATTCAGAATTTTTCTGGAGAACAGGTGGGTAACTTATTACACATATTACTTTAGTACTTTAAGTATTTTAAAAGTTTTTTTTAATGTTTTTTGTTAGTTAAACATTCTCTTTTGGGGGAGGGATTCGTTAAGTATGAAATTCTGTCACTCGTTAAGTATGTCATTCTGTCAATAGGACTTTTATTTTGGCAGGACATCATATTGCTGGGTAGCATTGCTCCTTCACTGCTATCCTAGCACAAGAATTGTTTCTTTAAAATACATCTGTTCCATTTCACTTGTTTTTCTTCTGTTTGTTGAAGAAGATTTAATTTATGTCATGTTTAATTATTTCCCACAGATGGCTTCATATTTTGGATACACTGTTGCAGTCAGTGATATAAATGGAGATGGGTAAGTCAGCTTGTAAATTCAATGTCCAGCAATTTGTAAGATACAGGATTTTAAGAAACATTTTTTCAACGCAAGATGTGCGTTAGATGCATTGAATTCTGGTTTTAACCTTATTTAAGGGCTGTACTGTGCAGAGTGGAAACTTTATATGTAGAATGTGTTTTTGGTCTTATGAGGACATAAAAGTTTCAGCACCAAAGCTGGAAAACTTCTTATAATGTCTCATCATGTCTTATCTCATCTAATCTCTCCTCTTCCCATCTTTTCTGTAATGCTTTATGTTGACGTGTGTTTATCCCTTTAACTGAAACAGTACTGTGTTGAATACACATTAAAACAGCAGTACATACAAAACCCTAAACCAGCAATAGCAACACAGATATTTGACCAAGAGACTAAATTACAGCTCATTACACTTACAGTTGTTGAAATGGCTCATTTTTATTTGAAATCATTCTAATCAATCTCAATGGTTAAAGAAAATATATGGTTTTATTTTTCTTTGTTACCACATGATAATCACAGCTTATGAATTACAGTGATTCAGATATCCAATAACACAGCCAGATTGTCCAAGCAGCAGAGTTTGAGAAAATACAAATGTGATTATTAAAAAAAAAGTTTTATTTATTTTACAGTGGTATCCTGATACCAAGTTTGTTGTTTGTAGTCCTGGTTTTTCTTAGAAATCCTTGTTCTTAGATGTTGAAACATTTTGGGTCCACATCTATTCTGAAGCTCACTGTCCAAGACTTTATTCTCAAAATCACGATCTGTTTTATATTTTCACAAACTGTGTGATTTATCTGTTGTCAGGACAGCAGGCTGTCAGTGTGACAGGAGCTGGCTGGTCTCCATCAGCTCTGATGGCTCGTATTTTACAGCAGTTACACTTTGATTCCCTTGTCTGTGCGTTTGCTCTGTATATATTGCCATCTTGGAAGCTCAAGGCTCATGTGTGCTGCTCTGGTTTTAAACAAGCACTGTAAAGCACATTGACTGATCTAGCTGCCGGTCTTTGTTCTGATTTTAACCATTCCTTCTTTCAGATTCCAACTCACCATCTTGAAAACCTGTTATGTACATGTGCAATTCACAATATTTTGGAAACCTCCATGCAGGAAAAGGCGTGTTTTTGTAAAATGTATGAATTTGTGTGTGTGTGTGTGTGTGTGTGTGTACAGATTTGGCTATACTGTACTCATGAGCCCAAATTCTTTTACATGTTCTTTTGAATAGTAAAAAAAATACTTTCATGTGGATCAAACTACTTTCATGTGGTACAAAAGTTTTAGTTTTACCCTAATAATGTCAACCGGTTAGTATTACGGTTAATGGATAAATATGATCATAGGATAACACTGCAGGAATAATGCATTAAGCCTGCATCCATGTTTCCAGGCTAGATGACGTGTTGGTTGGAGCCCCACTCTACATGGATCGGGAGTTTGAGAGTAAACCTCGCGAGGTGGGTCGGGTGTATTTGTACCTGCAGGAGGACACGCTTCTGTTTTCCCCTCCCATCACACTGACGGGAACGCATCTGTTTGGCCGCTACGGAACCGCCATCGCCCCTCTCGGAGATCTTAACCAGGACGGCTATCTGGGTAAGTTTGTGTGTTATTGGGTGTTGTAATGCATTTCAGAATGAAGTGTTTTCAAGGCCTTCGAGTCTAATGTTGTTATTTTGCCTTGTTTCTCTAACACCCATTTCCCGCTTGGCATGTTTTGTGTAGGATGTCCTGTCCTATCACATGCTAAAAATGCACAACTTTTAAGCTAATCCGGACATGCAGAGTTAGTGTTTAGTGCCCTTGTCTGTGATTTCCTGTGAAGAGATGGGTGTGACCCACTCTGCTGTGTGTGTGTGTGTGTTCTAAGGTTCTGCAGATGATTAAATGTCTTGTTATTTTTGCCTTATATCTGTTCATAATTTAGTTGATTTCCCCAGTCAAAGAGGTAATGCTTTCCATTCACAAAAATCACCCAATCCATCAGTAATATGAGAGTTTAATCAGCCTTTATTCTGTTGACATCTGTGGCTCAAGGTGACTGTAAAGTCTATAAAGTTAAGTGAATTTCTCATTTTTAAAAATGTTAGTTGGAAGAAAAGAGAGATACATGTAGCCATAACAATTCAGGATTCAGACGGGCTCCACGGTGTCCTGCATCTCTATTTCTGTCCTCATCAACTGGACTCATGTTGTCATAACGGCATTGATGTGAAGTTGAACAGAAACAGGTGTTCAGGGGTGGAGTTCAGACCAAACTAATCGCCCACAGATTATCTCCATCACTGTGGCTGCAGGCAGATATATCAAAGATCTCCCTACTAGAAAGAGACTGAACTGAAAGGATTTCTGTTTTGCAGCGAGCTGTGTGTGTGTGTGTGCGCCCGTGTGTGTGTGCGTGTGTGCCTGTATGTGCGCACACATTCTTTCTGCATGACCCAGGCCTGTACGTCACTGTAATTTTGAGATGACATTGGGTATAGTTGACCAATGAGAGATGAAAACTAATACACTAATTTCCTGGTCCGAGTTGTAATATAAGACTGTAGAACTTAGATGCTTAGAGAAACATGTTTAATGTGGTTCTGTGTTTCCAGCAAGAGACCTACAGCATTGTAACACAACACACTTTGATTTCTGCAAAGATGAATTGAGTGGATTACTGATGAATTTTGGCTTGCTTTGTCTTATGCTATAAGTATCACATCATGGATTTTGGAGAATAATGACTTAATAATCGCTGAAATGGGCATGAAATTTATATCACAAACTGGATTCTCTGTTACAGCGGCCGTATGGCTGCACTGATGTGATGAAGTGACACTTGTTTCAATGTATGTGCACTCGTTGTGTGTTCATGATAAATGGTTAATTTGTGTGTTTTTATGAGCTGTTCTGCTGTACAGTTGTGCGGCTAAAGCTGCCCCAGTTTCTTTGTTCCTACACTTGCTCAGATTTCTGTGTTCTTGCCAAAATAGACATTTCATGTAATATAATTAATAGCCATATGGTATAGTTCTTATACTGTCATTTAACAAATTTTGTAAATTAATTTTAACTAAATTATTTTACAGATTTCTTTGGAATATATGTGGGAGTTTGTACTTCTCTCTGTCTGTGACTGACATTTGGGAAATCAACGTAATAATTCAATCAGAATGATGGCCAGAGAATGTGAGAGTTGATGTCTATGAGTTTATAATGTCTATGTGCTATTTCAAGCCCATATTGTGGTTTCTTATGTCTGTAAAACAGACTTTTTCACTCATTTATGCCATGTAGTGTGTTTATGCAGCTGATTAAGGCCAAGCCACAAAATTAAGTGTCTTGTAAAGAGTCATAATGAATTCTGTCTCTCTCTCATGTCAGAATGTCTCACTGTAATGTGGGTGAACTTTACACTCTTTGCTTCACATTGTACATCTGCATATATAATGCAGTTTTTATTCATGTGGTGGTCGCTAATGCAGCCATCTGCATGTTGAAGCTGGGGGGCTTCGGGCATCTTGCCAGCTACTGTGCCCACTGACCCAGAAAACAGGAACAGGAAATGACCGGGAATCACCAAAAACATGCAAAGGATATTTCTAGAGAGGAACTAACCCAAGAGAAACAATGAAACGTTATTACATACGCTGACACACGCACACACACACACTCGGTGGTCCGGTCAAAGGAAATGAGCGCTTTCTTGTGGTGATTTTTTATTTTTCTAAGTGTAATTAAACTTCTCTTCCACTACTACCTTAGAAGGGTTTGCTTAGCTTAGGAGATATCCATTAGCAAACATTCCTCTCAGATCTTTCATTAGTTATGACAACCAGATTCTATATCCTTTTATCTCTTTATTTCTTGCATTTAGTTAGAATTTGTTAGCGCTTTTCATTATGTATTGAGGATATAGGTCTTTATTGAGTCTGCTCCCACATATTCTTTATCTCTCTGTTTTCCCTGTTTTCTCCACAGCAGGCATCTGTGTCTGGGTCACCCAGCTAACAGGGAACGTTCTTAGAACATTGGCTAACGTTGTCTAAAAGTTCTCTCAAAGTTATCAAGAAACATTCTTGCAGTAACGTTAGTGAAATGTTTTTTCATTTTATATATCATATATCAAAAATGTTAGTGAAGTGTTTTTAAAACATTACAGAATTCAAAATGTTTAAATAATGTTCTTGTAATCAAGTAATAATGTTAATAGAATGTCTAAAAAAATTTGATGTTTTGAATGTTCCTAGAGAACCTTCAAATTAACACAATTAATAGAAATGTTAGGAAATTGTTCTTAGAACCTCAAATTGTTAGCTGGGTCAGCAGCTTTTGTTGTGTCAGTTTGTTTGCGTGCGTGTGCGCTGGCCAAATGTGGGTTAATGACTTGAGCAGTTCCTGGCAGAAGGAACACTTTAAAAGATACCCCTGCCCTGGAGATTTATTGGCCGTGCGGTGGTGACTTGGACGTGTGCATGAGTCTGTTATTGTTCTGTAACTTCCCCTCTGCGCTCAGGAGAGAGAGCAGTCGCTCCCCACGGAGCTTTGTGCAAATCATGAGTTTCGTTTCAGCATCCTCAGTTCTTTTACATGAAAGACGTCCTCTGTTCCTCATCACAATCACAGACGCTGAAATCATCAATAATAAATGATAAATGACAATATGTAGCAGAACCAATTGTTCTACTCTCTGTGAATCCAATGTGAATTCTAATAGAAGCTTTGACTGGGAATCTTGTATAGTTTGTGAAGTCTAGCACTAGTGGTTTTCATCTAGTCCAGAAGTGGTCTGAAAATTCATCTGTTGTTTGGTAGAAGCAAGCCAAATTAGCCAAGAGGCTAACATGGAAAAGTTGTGTGACACACCCTCATCCTCAAATCGTAAAACTAAACAAGGTGAAAGGACACGTAACCCAGACTGCGTTCAATGCAGAATTATCTCCAACAAGGCTAAACAAGGTTTCTGCCAACAACAATGTGTTTCATGCAGAGAATTACTGGCTGAGAACCTTCAAAATGCTATTGTTGTACTTGAGTTCTGTTCATTCGTTGTTTATTGTCTAAATCTGTGTCAAATCTGGGTTCTGTAACAAAACCACTTGAAAAGCATTGATCTAATATATAAGCTGTGATGCTGTGTTAATACTCTCCGTCTCTTTCTCAGATGTGGCAGTAGGGGCTCCGTTTGCAGGGGAGGATCGTAGCGGTCGCGTCTTCATCTATAATGGGCAGAAGTCTGGGCTGATGCTGAAGGAATCTCAAGTGCTGAGTGGAGCCTGGGCCTCATCTGCCATCCCAGCAGGCTTTGGGTTCACCCTGCGTGGAGATTCCGACCTAGATAACAACCAGTACCCTGGTGAGTAAAGATAAACTATCAGTATCTCTCTGTATATATCTCTCTCTGTTTTTTACGCTGTTATGCAAGTGTCTGTTAAGAACTGAACTAAGCCATAGAGATAGACTGACCTGAGAATTTAAACACACACAGAGAGTTATTTCCAGCTGGTATTGGGAGTCAAACTGCCAACCTTCTGGTTACAAGTCTGACTCTCTAACCTGTAGGCTTCAACTGCCCTGAAAACAGAGCTGAAACGTAGAAGTTTCTGGCCTGGCAAATGAACAGAGACCCTGTCAAACACAAGACACCAAGGCAGCCCGGCGCACTGTTGTTGTGATAGATGTAGTGATACTTCACATGTTTCTCATGGATTAGTCCGTGTTGGTATGAACTAGCTGAGAGAATATACAGAGCTTTCAGAGGAACAGGAATCTAAACGTTCCCACAATCCATCACAGCTGTGCCATAATCCAGCTTTATCTAATGGAAACGTGAATTAACCGATTCATTTAAAAACGGATTTATCCACCCTGTAACGCTTTAAACTAGTTCAACAAGCGCAGAGTGTTCTTTCCTTCTGCTCTTTAATCTCCTCTTTCATTTTTTAATTGGATTGTACGACTTCATCGAAGCAGATGTTGTCACATGTTGTGTGTCAAGAGACAGGAAGTGAGAGGAGTTGACAGCTTACACACATGTGTGTTGTGTAAGCTTGAGTGTTTATGATTGTTCTCTAAAATCGGTGTTAATAAAAAAGTCATTTTTTTCAAACAGTCCAAAAGATCATGCATGACAAAGCAATCACATGCACAGGTGCACACACACACACACACACACACACACACACACACAGTGATATTAAGCAGATCCAGAAAGCCAAGGAAAGCAGATTTTCTCTTTATCTGTTAGCAGCTTTTTAAGAATAAGGGTAAATCATATCTTTGATCAGTGTGAAGCAAAAGCATCTACCCAGCAAACAATTTTAGGTTGAAAGAACGTTTCCCCAGTGTTTACATATTCATCCATAGTAGATTGAACCTTTTTATATTTATGCATTTTGCAGAGACTTTCAAGGTATACATTATATCAGTATGTGTTTGTTTGAGCCCACAACCTTTGAGCTGCTAACACAATGCTCTACCTATTGAGCTACACAATCCTTATAGTACAAAAAAACAATGAAAATCCTCTTTTTTTATTATGTTTACTTTTAAGTGGCTTAAACCAACTGTAGCACACACACATTTACTTCTGTCTGTTTATATGTGGTCTCGACATTTGTGTGAGGTTTGAGGTTAAGGTGAGGGTTGGAGTTAACCTGGTGATTAAACGCAGAGTTGAGGTCAAAGGTCAGAGGTCATTCACTCTGACCTGCTGGAAGAGCAGTGGAGATTACGCACTGTGCATTTCCTGCCCACAGCTTCAGGCAGTATTCTCACACAAACAGACACATTCACACCACACATTCAGAAACAATTACTTCACTAATTTGAGACTAAAATACTTAAAATGTCAAACAGGAAAGTACTGTGAAGGATTCCAATTTTTTCAAAGAAATATTTATGAAAAAAATGTTTTTAAAGCTGCACTGAGATCAAAAATCCCCTTTACACAATAATTCTTCCCTGTATTACATCCAGAAATGAGATATTTGTGTATTTATGTGTGTGTGAATGTGATGTTAGATCCAGAACCCATTAGAAATGTTTGTGGTGTTTGTGGAACGTGGGTGGGCATCTTATACCCCTTTAACTGGAGGTAGAACCCACAACCACACACATTCCCTAAATCCTCCCTTTTGAATCCAGAACCTGCATTTATTTCCATCCTGACCAGAAACTTCTAAAACATTTCAGTTCTGATTACTCTGAAAGGGTGGAAGTGGATCGATGGTGAGTGTACATCAGGTGAAATGAGAGAGCAACCCACAGCTGAAGGTAAAGGACAGGATTGCATTCATTGGCTGTGCTGAGGTATTTCTCTGGCTGGATGAACACCTTCGCTGAAGATGAATATAACAGATTCCAGCCTCATTGAATTCAAGTGTTTAACCTGCCCCCATCTTCTCCCTCCATCCCTGCGGTTCAAACGCTTGTGTTGTGGTGACCAGAGGGCTTTGACCTGAATACTTTCAGGTTGAGTCTTACTGTACACTCACACACACACATATTCGCACACACACACAAACACTTATTGTACACCTCGTTGCCTTTGTGAGGAAATCAAACCTACAAATTCAGTTTCCAGATGTGAATGTAATAGATTAGCTCGTTCTGTCATCTGCTTCAGAATAGCGGTGAGGTGTGATCTCATGTCCTCAGGGTGTGTGTCTGTCGGCTGGTGTTAGCCAGTGTGTTTGTCCATGCATTGTGTTTGAGGTGTGTTTTCTGTCACAATGACTCGTGCATCAGGGCTCTGGAGTAGAACTGGCTCTTTGCCAAGAGCGTCTCTTTCCTGAAGGCAGAAACTAAAGGAAACTGAAGCAAATCGACCTCAGAGAAACTGGAATTAAAGCCGCAGTCTCTGAACACTCATTAGGGTGCTGGAACTGTTCTGGAACATTCCTGCCTGTAAGCCTCTGAGTTTGCCTGACTGCAGGCATCCCTACAGGACCAATTTGTACTCTTCCTTCCTATTAATGCTTTGTAAAATTCAGCTGGAAAGATGGAACGTCTTTTAGCTCAACTTTGAAGATCACATGAAACTGATTTGTGTGATTGTTTGCCATTTTAGAAATGTTTTCTATTGTAGAAATCCTACATCTGTCAATTCATAAGTCGTTTTATAATAATTCAGTGTTTTTCCACCAACAAAATAAAAAGTCTAATAATGTTTTAATAGTAGTATGGATTGAGTGTCAATTATTGATATATATATAACAACCCTTAATAGAAAAACATACATTTTGCATTTATAAGATGTAGTTACAGCATTTACCAGCAGGGGTTAATGGAGCACGCCAGCCAATGGTTAATCTCTTGGTATACATGGATTCATGAAACGTCAGAGATGAATGAGTGTTATGACTTTAACAGAGACTACAGTGGAAGCCACCAACCGGTAACAACACACACTGCCAAAATTCCTGTTTCATCTCAGGTACAGTGGACCTGGTGTGTGTCTGAAATCTGAATATTTAGTTACAATTTTGTCCGATTCATTTTGCTGGTTTAAAATAAGCATAATAAACATTTGTGGCATTAGCTTATCCACACAACAACATCGAACTCTTTTAACATCAGTTGAATTCAAATAGTTGAGTCTCATGTGTAGACTGATACTTTTGGTGCATGAATCTGTGTAGACTGTTTCAAATCACTTAGTTATGAGGTTTCATGATGGTTATGCTGTCTTAGAAGACAGCTGCATATGTACTGTAGGCAGGAGGCAATGAGGCTGCTTACTAGGCATCATCATTCTGTTACTATATGGTACCACTTGTTTAACACGTAGCTGAGAGTGTGTAAATGATCCTTGTTTTTTAATAGGCTTCTAAAACCATTTTGGATAGGATAGCATAAAGAGTCAAGAAAGTTATGGAATTATGAAAAAAGTTTTCATGTAACACAACCTAGCTCATAAAAATCTCATATGTTGAGCTACAGGTTTGTGGTGCCCATCTTCATTTTAAGCAGCTAGGGAATCTATTCAGTATTTACCTTTTCCTGAATCAGTGACTCTCCGTCCTTCTGAGTGAAAATTAAACCTTCACACAACCTCAGTGGCTTTCTAAGGTTTCGCTCTGGCTCCGATCAGAGACAGCAGGTGATGTATGTTGTGAGACCAGCATAAGAAGAATCAGGTTGATGTCTTTGATGGAGTCTGCTGGAGGCCCAAATCACTTCCAGCTGCAACAGGCTTTGAAGCTTTATAATCCAGCCCCTCGTTCTCTTTCTTCCCCTTCTCTCGCAACACACATTTTCATATGTCAGTCCTGTAGATCTCAGTGTGTTTCACTCTTTCTACAGATTTGCTGGTCGGTGCATTTGGAGTGAGTAAAGTTGTGGCCTACAGGTGAGAATTGTTTTACCTTTCTTTAAATACACCATATAAATACAGCTTTGCCAAAATGTGTTTACACATGATTGTTGTCATTTAAGGCAGGGTTGGGGATCTTTTTCAGAACAGTTTTTGTTGTGCTGGTTAAAAGTCTCTTCACAGCCTGATTGCATTACTGAAGAAAATGTTCTAAATATATTTAAACATTTACATATTTTCTGTAGGAGGCCCAGAACCTATCCTATCACTGTATACAATTTGAATGCAATGATAGGATGTCCTACTTGCCTGTCAAACTATGTTTTTGTATTGCATTCATGACTTTGGAGAGAGCTCTGAAATGAAGGTGGGACCTTATGCGTTCAAAGCTAGCTCACTATTGCTAGCCTTACAGAATTTTTTAATATAGCAACACACACTTATTCTGGTTTTCTCAAATAAAATGCATACATACAAAAACTCTACATAAATGTTTTCCCCATTAGAGTAAGTAACACAGCAAACACTGTGTGATCTTTAGCTGGAAGAATTTGAGACATGTTTTTCTCTGATCTAAGATACCACAGTAACACATTTTCATAACAGATTGCATAACAGAAAAAATGTAAATGTCTGGCTGTATGATGTGTCAGGGAATGAACTGCATAACTGGAGGCGACACGTATGGTCACCAAACATTATCTACAGACTTTCAGCATGTCTAGCCTGAGTAGCCAAGACTTCCCTTTCTTTCAGAAATGTTTCAGTAGTCCCTCTTTTCCTGCCCCAAAGCCACCAAATCCACACAGACGTTTCCAACACAGCCCGGTACATACTCTCACCCACAAGGGGTGTCGCAATGTCAGTGTTAAAACGATTAGCTGTTGTGGGCTCTGGTGTATTTGTGTAAGCTAACATTTCCACTGCTAATCCAGTGTAAATGCTGGTCTCAACAGACTGAAAGTGAGCACAGGGGAAAGAGACATTAGACTCATGTTAACTTGTTATTCACTCAGCCTCTCTGGTGCTTTTTTAAAGCTCTGAATGTTTAGTTTCTGTTGATTAATTTGATGTAAACAATTCCACATATAAAATGTCCCAACAACACGAGAAATGTCTTTGAAACAGGCTTCTGGAGAAATCACACCTGTTGCTGTGACAGCACTGGTTTCTGTAAATAGTAAAAAAGAATTTGTGGCCAGACCCAAACAACTAGCTTCTCAGAAACCCAAACATTTGTATCCAGCTAGCTACTCAAAAACCCAAGCTTTTTTGGCCAACTAACTACTTGGAAACCCAATTTTTTTAGCCAACTAGCTACCCAGAAACCCAAGTTTTTTAGCCAACTAAGTACTTAGAAACCCAATTTTTTAAAGCCAACTAGCTACTCAGAAACCCAAGGTTTTTAGCCAACTTGCTACTCAGAAACAATTTATGTCTCTACAACATTCATGCAAATACAAATAATATCAGATATATGGTATATTATATTGGTATATATTTTTGTGATATTTTCCCACTCTAATAACTTCATTGGTTTATGCTAGATCACGACCGGTGGTCACCGTTGACGCTCAGCTTATTTTGACACCCAGAATTCTCAACCCGGAGGACAAGTCCTGCCACATGCCCGAATCTGATGTCATGGTCACCTGGTAAGAAGTGTTTAGCTGTTCATACAGATATGTTGATTTTTAGTCTTTGTATAGTGGTAGACAAAAGCATGCTGGGCCGAGGAGCTACGGTATGGCTGACTGGGAGGTTTTAAAGCCATGTGGTCTGTAGTACCACATTACAGCAGGTTTTTTTCTTCTCTGTGGTAAAACTAAGTGTTTCTGGAAATCTCTATACATTCTTTCAAGCCACACAAACACACAACACTGCATTCATATCCTGTATGTGGATCTGATCTGTTTGGCTGCTTGGGCTGCATGTTCCTGTGTGTTGGGGTTGGCTTGGGGAAGAAAGGACAAGAGGTTTTGAAAAGACAAAGAATAAAACTGAAATGCAGAATTCAGCAATAACAAGAGAGTAGCTGATGAAAATAAATGTTCAAACTGTTGTTGGAAGCAGAGACTGCAGAGAGAAACATTGAGACTCACAGAGAGACAGAATGAGACAGAAAAGAGATCCAAAACAGAGAGATGACTAAAGCATAAAAACAGACAGAGAATTGTGATATTGCTTCCACAGAACAATTTAAAAAAGCTAAAATAAAGTAATACATTTTAAACTAAATATTGCCCTCAGACAGCGGCCTTGGAACGCTGCTTGTCCAATCAAATTCGAGGACTAGAACTGTTGTATAAACTCAGTTACTGTGTAGGAGATACAGTATGGAGAATACAAACCTTCGACCACTTTGGCATATGCTGTGGGGGATGCACAAGTTAGCCACCTTCTGATAACAGTCATGCAGACTATTAACAATCCACTAACAATCCACTAGACCACTAACAATCATCCAAAATGTGCTTTTAGCACTCAAGCCAAGCCGTATATACACACATGTGTAATGAATAATTAATGAGTGGGCAGTAATTACAGATATCTGACAGACTGCTGGGTAGGTGGAGTTCCACTGGGGTCAAAACAGGGGTCGTGGGTCAACCTCTGGGCACTTGAGTGTGTGTATATACGTTAGCCTGTGTGATTATGCGTGATGTTTACCCTGGTCACGGGGGAGAAGTATTAATGAGGCGTCATTAAATTATGTAGCAGGCCCACTTCCTCCCCTAAATATGCATGCTCTTAACAGACACGTGTTCTCTCTTACTGTACAGCACACACACAATTTTGATATTTTGCTATGCAGTTTAAATGAATGACTACCTAAAGGGGTCACGGGAGGTTTGCGTGGTTAGGACACAATACACAATTCTGGAGTCTATTAGGCTGAGGTCTCATGGGTATTCCGTGTTGTTTACGAGGCACAACATCTAGCCGTTTATCACTAATTCAAACTCAGACACACTTAATGCTGTGTGAGTGTGTGTCTGTGCAGAGGGGGCTAATGGGGTGTTTCTGATTAGACATATTTAGGTTGCATGCAGCGCTGTGCAAGGCCATGCGTAGAATTGGACCTTTGGGCCATTAAGAGTGCATTTATAAATCCCAGAGCACAGATATCATTACAGGTTCCACAGAACGAAAATAAAGTTATTAGGCATCAGCTGTAGAAGTGTGAGCAGGTTGGAATAAGTGTTTTATTAACAATAAAACAGTGCTTGTAGCATATGCGTGTTTTGTGACGGAATTGCATTCTTCAAATCGTCCGTTCTGTTTTATTTGTGTTTCTTTGGTTTGTAAACAGAGCCTCACAGCAAGAGAATTGCCAACTTTAGATTCCAGTAAATTAATTGGCCGAGCCGATGCTGGGAACGTCCTGTGCCATGCTGATATTTAATAAGAGCGTGTGGGTGGTTGCAAATTAAACTTTAAGTAACTACATCTAGTTCCATTTCACATAAATGAGGGTTTCAGAATGTTAGCCAAAAAACATTATAGTTCGTGTAAGAGATCTTGGAGAGTGAGAGAGTGTTTGTCCCTTCACCCCATTTTCAGACAGGAACAGGAAGTTGTTTTGGCTATTTCTTGGCCGCTCTAATTGCTGACCTTTGTGACCAGACTAACTGAGAGAGAAGGAGGGAGGGAGAGAGAAATAATAGAAGATAGACACAAGAGGCTAAAAGAGGGAAGACAAATTCATTAAAAGTCATTAAATACTGATGGACACAGAATCCCTCATCATACTGTAAATATTGTGATATTGTGAATAAACATTGTACTCAAAAAATCATTGTCATTGTTTATAAGCTGAGTTATGCTGTATTGAATTCTTTATCTCTTCTTCTGTCCCTCAGTTTGTCAGTAAATGTGTGTGCTAAGATCTCTGGGATTGGAATTCCTGATTATGTAGGTAAGTGCATCAGGTTTTAATGTTTTAATGTTAAATGCATTTCATTGTAGTAAATTGATAAAGGATATTGTAATATGGACATATTAAGAAATGTCTTTTTAAATGTGTTTCTCTATATATTAAAGATGAGCACTCATACATGTGACCCTATCAGACTGAGAATTTTATATATATTGTCTCATAAACCCTATAAAAACCTTTGTAAAGCAAACTACCAATAAAGTTGCAATGAAAGACATAAACCATGAAACAGTCTTAAAGTGGGATCTTTATTCTTTTGAAACTACTGTTGCACTATATTGTTCAGAAAGATAGCTGAAAGCAGATGATTTAATAATTCTGCAGTTATTATGTTATGGTGTTTGCTGTAAGGTATAGGGGCATTTTATTGTTGCTATAGAGGCACTTGTATGTGTTTGTACACTGAGCACTCGGTTTGTTAGAGTGCAGGTGTGTTGTAGCACTTGTTGAACATCTGTGTGTAAGTGGCCGTAATAATAGCTATAGTGGAATAAGTGCCAAACTCAGTTAAACCAATAAAAGGTACTTTCTCAGCACTTCTGAATAGGGGGGGCTGCCAAAAACTGGGTCTATACGGTTCTGGACATGACGAAGAACAGGTGTGACTCTATGGGTGTGAGAAAAAGACTCGTGAGTGTGTGTGAGAGTGAGTGTTTGTTGAAAGCTTTGTTTGTGTGTTGTTCAGAAGCCACGGTTATTAACCTCAAATCGTGCTATTTTTATGGGCCAAAAACGTGTTTGGTCCAGACAGACATTTCAGGAATTAAGTAGGAATTAAGTTGGATGCAGAACTAACAATAGTATGACTGTATTTCTCTCTCTGTCTTTCAGCTCTGAGGATGGACCTGCAGTTGGACTGGTTGAAGCAGCGTGGAGCAGTGAAGAGAATTTTGTTCATGGACTCTCACCAGCACAACAGAACCCAAAACTTGGTTCTGGGTCAAGGGGACCGCCAACATTGCCACAACTACTCTGTTTACCTGCGGGTGAGCTTTCAGTCCAACCATAGCACTAACCATCACTAGACCCGACTTGTTCCTCGTGAAAAATTTATGTTTTATCGTTTATTCTTGACTGCGGAATCTCATGGGAAAGTCAATTGTGAGCCAAACTAAGCTCTTAATATAACACAGCTCATTTGGATGCACTAAACGATGTGAGAAGTAACACATTTTCACCCCTGTGTTAAAGTGTTTTAAAAGACCATAAAATACCGCTATGCTAAAATGATTTCTGAAGTATTTCTGGGTGTTTGATAACACGGGTCATGGGAAATATTTTTCTTTATCAGCCCAATTTGAACTATGATGAAGTCACAGGCAAAATGACATTAAGACATTCACAATGATTTATAGCAGGTATAAAGCTCAAATATCTGACACTGTGAGAACAAAAGTTTGATTATGTTGATAATATTATACATTATGATTTTAGATCACCAACGTATCGCCAAAAGTAAGCAAAATTTCAATTGGAAATATATGAAGTGATAAAGCCAATAGTCTTGCGTTGTCTATTATTTTGGTAAAGTTGGTTATAGTCTACAGTAGCTTTTTGTGTGCAGGGGTTTAATTAACCATGTATTGGAAACAAGTTTGCACCCAAAAGTCAGCAAAACCTGATAAATCTGAGCAAAACCTTCCACTCTCATTTGTAAAATCACTATAAAAATATAGTAATACTATTTTATAGTAATAATTTACTATAGTAATATAGTAAATTTGGTTATTTTAATTGTAAAAATGCAAAGAGTTTTCTTTTATGGTTGGAGTGAGCGTTAGGATTAAGTTATATTGTTTAGAGCTAGCTGTGTATAAAAACAGTAGAAGTCTAAGGAATGTCCCTATTTAGATATGTGTGTGTGTGTGTGTGTCTTTTTACTCTATCACAGTCTGGCTGCTTTTGTGTTCATAAACAAGATTTCCTCCGTGAATCCCTGTGCTTTACTGTTCAGAAACATAAACACATTTTCTTTAATCCTTGAAGCTTAAATTTATATTGTTTTTGGCTCTCTGAAGCAAGCATGCTTATAAAGAACATTTGCTTGTTCTAAAAACCCCATGAAATTGTTTGACGTCTGCATTTTTCTATCATGTGTTCATGCATTTTCTTTAAAAAAACAAAAGTTTTGGTTTGTAGAGTTCTTCCTTTTTTAAATAGCTAGTACGTTTTACTTATGTGACCAATGATTTGCTACTTGCTGATTGGCTTTATATTAAAAGGCATTTGATTGGACAATAAACTGTGTGGTGCAACATGAGTCATCAATATTTTTCGTCTATTTTACTGGGCAAGAAAAACTTTTAATTTCACAACTAACATTTTAAATACTAGCATATAGGTAAATGTTAATTATTTCGCACTCCTGTGTATAACCCACCTCTCTCTCTCTCTCTCTCTCTCTCTCTCTCTCTGTTTTTGTGTTTGTATGCAGGATGAGGAAGAGTTTAGGGATAAATTGAGTCCCATCAGTGTGGCTCTGAACTACAGTCTGGATCAGAACTCCTCTCCTCCTGGATTTCAGCTACGGCCTGTTTTAGATCACTACAGCAAGACCTTCCACCATGAGCAGGTCAGCCTGCATAATGAGTGTTTATCAATGTTTGTACATGGCTGTGTGTATGCGTGTGTTTGTGTGCACATTAAATAAATAAGGAAGGCATGCAGGGTCTCGAATAGAAAAAAGCATTTTTTGGAGCATCTTGTTTCTGATGTAATTGTATGATGTAAACAGAGTTAAGGGTAAAATGCCAGATAAGTTTAGTGAACAGATGAAGTCCAAGTGGAAGAGAAAGCATATTTTTTCTGATTTTTTCTGATTTCATTTTTCTTTAGGCAAACATCCTATTGGACTGTGGTGAAGACAACATGTGCATCCCAGATCTCAAACTTTCTGCAACAATGTGAGTTCATGGGGGAAGAATCGCATGTGTGTGTGTGTGTGTGTGTGTGTGCTGTTCACTAACTGTTTGTATATTTGTTTTAATTAATGTGTGGTGTCGTTTTGCATTTATTTATGTTTTCAAAGCGTGTCCTTCCCTGATTTTAGCTTCATTCACCCAGACATCCAGCAAATGTGTGGAAAATGAGAAGAAAGAGATGTTAAAGCATTTACTTTTGTCTAGGGACCGAACAGAACTTATCATTGGGGATGACAACTTGGTTATGTTGACCATAAATGCAGCCAATGAGGGTGAGGGCGCGTATGAGGCGGAGCTTCATGTGACCCTCCCACCAGAGGCGGATTATATTGGTGTGGAGCGCAAACGTGAGGTACACAACATTACCTAGAATTTACAACAGATTTCTGTACATCAATCCACTTACTAAGGAATGTATAGCATGATGTCATGGTGTGTGTGTTTATGTGGGTTCTGGTGGCTGATTGGTTGAATATGTGGCTGCAGATTTAAAGCAGAATTGGAACATATGTTTTTTGAGAAAGATATATATTCCACATATTCCTTGAGAAAGAATCATTCACTCAATATTTAAACCGATGTGATTATGCTTTTAGCCACCAATCAAAGCATGATGCTCTCAGCTCATTTTAACAAATGTACAATTATTAAACCTATTCAACAGCTTATAACAAACTTTCTCTCAAAGTCAGTGTAGAAAATGTGGAAAAAGTCTGCAGATTCCATCTGAGCCTAGCTGATGTATTATATCTGTATGTAGAATGGAAACTGATGATTATTATACTTAGTAAAAGTCATTTATATAATGTCTTTTATTTACAGTTACTGTGACCATAAAGTCATTTATATATTGTCTTCTATTTATAGTTACTGTGATCACTGGTTCTATTTTAGTTCCTTGTCAACTTGTGTTTAGTTTATGACTCACTCAGTGGCTCGTCTCTTTCCAGAAACCTAATCATGCAGTTTATTTTGCTTTAATGGGCTCCTTTTACTGAGTACAGGGAATATACACATTTTATGTATGTTTAATATTAATAATACGAGACACAATATACAAAGTTTTGCTGCAATAGTCTAATATGTGAGCACACGTCTTGTGGAATATCAGATGTACTAAACTGCTCTAAATCCATCATGGCTGAATGCTAAACCTGAGTTAAAAACACAAACATGGGCACTGCAATGTCTTTGATGTAGTAATGAGACAGGAATTTATTAAATGTTGATTTAATTATGGGTAAGGTGTCTTATTAAACAGTCTAGGTGTGCGCCGTCATGTATTGCTGAGATTTTACAGGCCGCTTTATCTGTATTTCGTATCATCCAGCTCAGCACATTTGCTCAGCTTCATTCTTATCTTCTGAAGCCTTCAATCAGTCTCTGCATACAAACTGCCATCTCTCAGATTATTCATTCACTCAAAACATTTTCCATCATTGACTCACCGTCATGTCATTTCAAACCTATATGAATTTTTTAATGGAACACAAAAGAAGATATTTTGAGAAATGTCTCAGTGGTTTTGTAGACAGTTGCGATTGCTCATCAGATATTGGTTTAACAGATGCAGTGTAGCCGGTAAGTGCAGTGCGTGTTTGAGAATGGCTCTTAATGCGATTTGCATGGCTACATTAGCTGCTCTCCTGGGAACAGGCTGGTTATGGTTTGACTCTGTTTTGGTGACAGGAAGTGGTTGTCGGTTAATGGGGAGGGTGAAAAAGAGAGAAAGATGTGGGGGGGGGGTTGATGAGATGACAGGAGAGGGGCTCGTTGATGTATGATGTGATTACTATCAGAGAATCCATCATGTTTTTCTCTTCTCCTGTTTCTGTCGTTTCCTTTTTCTCCATCCCTCTCTTGACCCCCCAGAGCCCTCCTTTCACTGATTCATTATACGTAATGGGCCGGTTTATTATTTCTACATTTGTTGTAACTCAGTTATTGCCTTAGGTGAGATAAGACACAGCCAAAAGGGAAAACAACACAACACTTACATTATCAATTGGTGTACGAAAGACTTGGGTTCAAATGCTAATTTAATAACTTAATAATAATAATAAATTGGTTACGTTTTAAATAAGCCAATAATTATAAATAAGCCACAATTACACTATATACAAGCAGTTTTTGTCCACATTATTTGTGCAATATAATTATTAAAGATACACACCAACTTGGCTCACAATTCTGTGGAGTTATGTGCCATCTTGGTTTGAACATTTCTACTGTTTGTGTGCATGAATCATTCAGCATTGTATATGTGTTTACAAAATTAATACCTAAAATAATAAAGAGTTATTATTTCTCTCTCTCTCTCTCTCAGGATCTTCAGCGGCTAAACTGTGAGCACAGGACAGAGAATGAAACCAGAGTTGTGGTGTGTGACCTGGGAAATCCTATGGCGGCTGATACAAGCGTAAGAAACGTCACACGTCACAGAAATGTCACAGAAATGTCACACAAACAAACAAACTGTTTATGTGAGATTCCAAATTGAATTTAAATCTAGAATTCAAATTTTGGATCTCACTGTACATGTGTGAGTCTTTCAATGAGAGAATAAAACAAACTTGTTTGATTTAAGAAAATGCATAGAGTCAAATGCCTGGCAATGCATTGCAAGCAATGTTTCCGGCTCTTAGTGTGAGAGCTGGAATTCTTCAGAGCTGACAACTTAAGCACACAAGTAAAACTGAAAGAGAGAGAAAAGGGTGAGAAATGAATATAACAGATATCAGTTTGCCCTTTTAACAGCCAAACAATCTGCAGCTCTGTCAGTTTAATTAAACTTCAGACGGTGTATAAAACACCTGCCTATTTATCACACACGCATACGCACACGAACACACATTTACACACATACACATGCTCGCGCACACACACACACATGCTCACACACACACATACACGCACACACAGATCTCTTTAACTCTATTACTGGCAGAGCAGGATGTATGAAGCAGAGAGATTCTTTCAGTATTGAAACCAGAGATACAGTAATTGCCTCTAATGTACATACACACACACATTGAACATACATCCCCTGTGTACTAACAAACTTCATTTTCTCTCACACACAGTAAATGTTGATAATATTTAACACTCTAAACTGAAAGTGCTCACACATCCATGTGGATATAAGAATATTTTGGATTATTTTTGGAGCTATTTTGTTATAAATTTTAAGACATAATTTGGAATATATTTGAAATATATCAGACCACACACACACACCTGGGTTTTTATTAGCCTGTTTATTTTTCAGCTTTAATGTTTGTTTGGATAGCAGTTCTTGTTAAAGGGAGGGCAAATTGAAGTATAATTCGTGTTTAATTTGATGCATAAGCTGGTAAATGCTTTAACTACAGCAGTGCCAGCTCGGTGAGAGCACAGACGGGGTATAAAGGTTTATGACTGCATTTATTACCACATATCAAGAGATTATGTTCACTTATAAACTATAAATCAGAGTACCACTATTGCAGAATATTAGCAGAAAATGAACATGCAAAACATGGCTGCAGTGTTAGAGCAACTCAGAGTATTCAGCAGGACTCAAGCTACTGTCAGTGTAAATGATCAATGCTCTGTGTTTTTATATGTCAAACTGACCTGTTTTATAGCCTGATTGTGGGTCTGGAATCAAGCTCACAGTGTAATTGTGAGTGGCATTGTTTTATGACTTAAGGAAAATATGTAGTGTTGTAGTTTAAATGTTAAAATATTAAGCATTTTAAGTTTAATTTAACCGAGAAATGGAGGTTGTATAATAAAGAGAGAGTAGAGGAAGAAAGAATAAAAAAAGAGAGAAAGAGTGGTGGAGAGACCAAGGATTAATGATCAGAGAGAGAGAGATGTTTGGCTCTGTGAGAGCCGGGCTGACCTGTTAACATGTTCCAGATTGGGGATAAGGAGGGGGTGTTGTCATGGCGACAGGCTTCGTCATGTAGCCTCAGGGGTTAAACCCACATGGCCCAAATTATCGTGGCACCAGCCGAAGGGAATGACAAGGCCACAGATACCCTGCCTCACACACACACACGGTCACATTCTCAACAAACACATTGTGAAACTTACAGTATCATACACTTACACACTCACACACCATCAACACCAGCATCACAAAACAATCTTACCACACATGGAATCAACATGTGCCCTGCAATCAAACCAAAACGTTTATTTTTTTCTCATTTTTAGTTTCTCTTCAGTTTTTCAGAACTTTCCAAACGTATTCGTTACTCTCAAAGCTCATAAAAAAATAAGTCATAACAATGTGGTTCAGCCTATTCATCACAAATAAACCACCAAATGACCGATCTGCACAAAACATGTTAGTCACACCACCTCAAACAGTCCGAGCCCCCCAGAGTGCCTGACAGAGCCATGCAGAGGAACACACTGACCTTCTTAAACCCAAGACCCAAACCTTTGAAGTTTCCAGTTGTATTATATTTTTAGAAGGAACCTGTAGTTCATACATTCAGTTTAAAGGCTGCAGTAGACGGTGTGTCACTCTTATGATGTGACTGTGGAAGTAAGTTGGCCGACAAAACTGTTGAGCCTCCAATCACGGAAAACTACTTATAGCAGTAAATGTTTTGTGTCCTCTCATTTCTCATAGTTTCTCTTATATAAATCTCATCTTTTTTATATGCTAGTGTATTAAATTCACCAGTTGTTTTCCTATAACTGTGTGAACCTCCTTTGTGAGCCATAATTCTTTCAGATGTGATATTCTATAGCTGTCAGCAGTATTCAATGTGGAGAGGAGTTTCACGTTTAGTAAAATGGAAAGAATTAAATGTTTAAATATTGTTACACTAACTCCTACTCACTTTAGTTAATGTCACATCAGGGTGATATTGGATCTAAATTGTCTGCAGTTAATGACTTTAACTTTAACCAACAACACTTAGAAAAGAAAGATTTTCCAGGGCAGTGGATAAATGTTTCATTTTTTCATCAGTGGGCTGATGTTTGGGGAATCTTTTAGTCGTACCCTTCCGATGACACTGCTCAAAACAGACTGAAACATCTTTGACATGCATTGTTCTTTGTTTGTATCATCTTTGTTTTTAATCATTTACATTCTGGCCATCTTTTTGTCATACTTTTTTGGTTTTACTGTACCTCACCCTGTCCAGCCCTGCTTAGCCAATCTGTAATCTATCTGAAAGAACAGCATCACACATATGGGTTCTGTGGCCATACTTCGTGTGTGTGTGTTTGTGTTGTTTTCAATGGAAAATAGTGCATTACATTTAATTCCTATACTGTAAAACACATTTAATCAAATTGAAAAGCGGTTTCATGTTATACACTACAACTACAACTAAAACTACAATCTGTTTCATTAATATTTTCAATTGAGAGCTGTTGTCTCATCAGTGTAAAAGAAGCATATAAACTTTTTGAAGTCTTATTTCTAAACATATGCATGACGTTGTGTAAATATGGTCTTTGTTTTAAACATGGGACGTTCGTGATTTACCAACTCTTGAGTTAAAAAAGGATGTGCGACCACAAAAAGAGACTTCGTGGCTGGTTCCTTTCTTTTAACTTTAACAGCACTTGTTACTCTCACCCGTCTGTTATGAGGGGCTTTGTAGTAAAGAGGGGAGGCTCATTTATGGGGCTCCAGAGTTAGCACATAGCCTTTAGCTAAAGAACTGGCCTTCATTAACCATCCCAGCAGCCATTATCAGACTCATACTAATGAACTACAACATATGGACACAGTTAGAGGTGGGGTGAGTGAAATGTTACTATTTGTTTACGAAGGACAGTTCCAGTGTTTAGAATTTTTCTAAGAATTTTCCTGAGCAGACAAAAAACAAAAAAAGAGAATAACGCATGTATGAAAACACAGTATTTTAACTGTTGTCAGACTTTAACTGTGTCTAAGGATAAATTGTAATTATTAAGAAGATACAATCCTAAGTGTCGATCTTGTGAAAGGCATCCAAAACGAGTGCATTTTGGTTATGCATTCTATCATCTGAAATTCAAACCCATGATCTTGGTGTTGCGAGCACCGAGCTCTACCAGATGATCATTATAAATCTAATGTGTGTTTGGGTGAGTTGTTTGTTGGGGGTGTAATAGCACTGAGAATGTCCAGACACCCTCATCACCCCCCATCACCACCTTCAACATCTAAGACGGCACAGTGTTAATTGTGGTGGGTTTTGCCTGTATTAGACAGTGGGGGGGTGGAAGGGGTCTGTTCTGTTTTACTGAGCACTTACAGATGTCCCTTAAGCTTTTGATGTGTTCATGTTCTCTCTCTCTCTCTCTCTCTCTGGCTCTAGTTGTCAGTTGGTTTACGGTTTTCCGTGCAGAGGCTGGAAGATGCCCCGCCCACCATCAGCTTTGAGCTGCAGATTTTCAGGTACAGTCAATTTCACCCTTCATTTCACACAATTACAGCCGCCATAAAAGTATTCTCACTGCTGTTATCTATAACTCCATAACTCATACCCACTCATACATTTAGAGCCAAGCCATTGTCAACACGCCACTTCTTATGATCCCTCAAGTCATAAAGTTATAAAGTGAACAAGTGTGTGTGATGCAGAAACGTGTGTTAGTATGTCTCCAAAGCTGACTGCAGCATGTCTTATATTTCTGGTGCTATATTTAACAATATCATTAAATGTCTCTGTAACATGCTACATTAACACTTAAATGTTGGGTTTATGCTTTTTAAGTGTTTTTAAGCTTTATCAATAGTGTTGCCTTGGTTTCATGATCTGGGTGTTGGTAGCACCATGTTATACCAGTTTGAGCTTTAGAAACATATTCTTCTTGAGCACAGTACACCGTTGATTGTGATGTTTGTGTTCCGTGCGTGTAAACACAGTAATTGGTGTCTGTCACTTTGATGTATGTTTTGCAGAGTCGTTTTGTAAGCAAGAGCCCCAAATGTTGGTTTTTACAGAGTCAGGGCTGTTGAACAGGAAGCTGAGGGCTGATAAGATGCCTTGCGATGGGTCACTGAGAATTGATGGCATGCTTAAATTGCCCCGTGATCCCATGAAATCAAAATTAAAGTTTTGTGGCTTTATTTTATGTCTGGCAATTTTGAGATAATCCACCCAGCTGTCAACTTTAGGTTGTGAGATCGTTTCCCTAACATTTTCATTTAGTAACAAAAACATTAAAAAGGTTAATTTAAAAGTTCAAAGAACGTTCAAAATGTGCTTTTTTAGACTGTATTAACGTTATTGTTTGGTTAAAAGAATTATTCAAATGTATTTAATTATAAGAAAATTTATTCAAACTTTTTTAACTTCCAGGAATAGTGACCAACAGTATTGATGACTCATACTGCACTCGCTCCATTGGTCTAATAAAATTCTCTCTAAAATGAGAAAACCCCTCAACACCATGTACTTCTGACTGGCAATAACAAGCAGCAAATGTTGTTCATGGCAGTGATGTAAACTAGTTATTGGCTAAAAAAAGGAATGTGCCATTAGACACAGGAAGGGGGATAGAAAAATTCCTATTACATATTTAAATGGAAAAAAGTAGTTTCTCATTTTTTTTTTGTTGTCATTACTTTGTTTTTATCAGACATGTGATAAACAGACTACTTTCTGTATGTATTACATCTTATTTATACTGCTGCTTCCCTATGTAGTGGTCTTCACCTCATCCTTAACAAAACATGGCCAAGGACATTACCATGTTCTGTTAAAGACAGAGGTCTAGACTATTGTTAAAACAACACTTCTCACTGTGATGTCACTCACACATACACAGGAAGAGACTTTAATGAGAACATAAGTTTGTTTTGGGGTGTCGGCATGTGGAGGGGTGTTGAGTCTGCCAGGCTGCCCTCAGGGGCAGAGCTCTGTTTGAAAAAAGAGAGGAAATCTCCCTAAGGGTTTAATCACTGAACCCTGATGACTCTCTATAACTCAGAGCAAGGTTAGGTCACACATATGTGTGCATGTGTATGTCTGCACATGTACAAGTGTGTTGATCTGAGCTGTATATGTAAGTGTGTGTTTGGACGTGAATGTGTGGTGTATGAATGTCTCATCTGTTGTGTGTGTGTGTGTGTGTGTGTGTGTGTGTGTGTGTGTGTTTACTTAACCATATATTGGGAAAAACCTTGTACCTAAAATTTGGCAAAACCTGACAAATTTGAGCAAAAACTCCTTTTGGCCTTCATTTGTAAAATGTCCTCATTTGTAAAAATGCTATAAAAATATAGTAAATGTTTTAAGTGTAAAAAGCAGAAAGTTGCATGTTAGGGTTAGGCTTAGGCTGTGGGTTAGGGCTAGGTTATATAGTTTTGTATAAAACTAGCTTTGTATAAAAACTATGGAATATCCTCATTTAGATTGACGTGTGTGCGTGTGTGTGTGTGAAAGAGAGAGAGAGAAAATTCTCTTGAGAATAGAAAAATTTTCTGCTAACTAATGTTAGCCACATGTTGCTCTGCCCACTTAGATTTTTCACCTTGAGACAGTATAAGGAGAAACCTAGAAGAGGCAGTGATAGAGATAGAGAGGAGAGATAGAATCCAGGTGTCGTACAGCAAGAGAGATGTTTTGTCTTCCAGGTCCTTTAAAGTTTCATCTGTGTGTGATACAGTGTGTGTGCTTGTGTGTGTGTGTGTGTGTGTGTGTGTGCTTGTGTGTGTGTGTGCTTGTGTGTGTGTGTGCTTGTGTGTGTGTGTGTGCTTGTGTGTGTGTGCTTGTGTGTGTTTTTTTTAAAATTAGACTAGTATAACATGAGTCATTGGCTTTGTATGAGTCTAGCTATCATTAAAGGCAAAAGGTGGACATATAAAACACAGAGATTGTTGTAAAGTATATGTACTTATTTTTTGAATTGTGTTGTGTGTGTCTCTTGGAATTCAATCCACCATTGTTTAAAATATGATCAAAACAATTGTTCTATTTAGTTTGACATGTATTACTTGGAATCAGATTCTTTTAGAACAAAAAAGAGTTCTGGAATCAAAAATATAACTTTTATGCCCATGATTTAGTATTTAATAAGACTCTGAGACTAAAGGGTGAAACCAAATATTATAGGGGTTCACAGATTTTGCCATGTTTCTTTCAGTCACACAGTTATACAGTTTCATAGCATGTTATAAATATATAGTATTTGTGAGATCCGGTTATTTTATATATTAAAGTCTTATCATTCAGTTTTAAGCTTTATTTTTTATTATTATTTTTGGCTTTTTCCTCATGTATGACCTCATGTCTCCTTGTGTTTCTTATTTATGTATGTCCGCCTGGATTTTTGTGAAAAAGACTTTAGAATATTTGCATTGATTATGGCTTATAAAAAGCAAAGGGTGTCTGGTGTGTGTGTGGCTGGCTGGTGGTGACTGTGTGGTTTTGCTGCACATTGACCGGCGAGACAGCTGACTTGTAGAACTCTGGGTTGGAGAACTCTCAGCTGAGGACAGTATTGTTCTGTGTTCATTCTCTCCTCCACACACCCTTAAAGAACATTCAAAGAACTCAACATTCAAAGTTACTGTGCCTCAGGATCACACACAAAATCATTCAATAGTTTCAAAAACTGTGTACCTGTCTACTGCCTTCACAGGGAATTACTGTCCCAGATATATCCGGTTTAATTGCTCTAAATACTGTTGTTGCAGAAACGTTTGTGTAAAATATTACTGTGTTTTTAATTTATAGTCATTAGGTGCACAAAAGCGGTTCACAGTTTTAAAATGCCTGGTATCTTAAATTCCTAAAGTACTTCATGTCTCAAAATAAATGGCCAAGATTCGACACTCGTTTTACATGACCAAGATTCGTTTTACATGACCATGAATGACAAAATGACTTCCTTGCAGTGACCTATGAATTGTACACTTTACTAATGACCCTTAAAAGGGCCCTTTGTAAAGTGATTTAGTTGCTTACTTTCATGTGGAGTGACCTCAGTAATGTCCCCTTTACATGAGCACAAACACTATTTACAATTCACTCTCACTCAGAAGAGCAGTCACAAAAATCAATTTCACAAAAGTATAGAAAATAAACACGGATATGAACATATCTTTACATCTGCATGTTCTTAAAGATTTTGCTTTATGAAATGTGTGTGTGTTTTTTTATACAGTTCTAATAAGGATAACTCGAAAAGTCTCGCAGTGAGTTTGACATTAGGAATTACAGCCAGAGCAGATGTGGAGGTCAGAGGGTGAGTTTGTCTCTCTTCTGTCTCTTTCTTTTCTCACTGAGCTGACAACAAGTTGTCCCATGCTAATTATTTAAATTGTATTAAAATATAAGTTTAATTTGGAAACTGACCTAAAAATATCTATATGAAGTGTTCCATCGTAACTTCATATAATGAAGTCTCTCTCTCTTTCTCTCTCTCTCTCTCTCTCTCTCTCTCTCTCACTCTATCTCAGTGTGTCTCACCCAGCTCAGGTTGTACTACCTTTCCCTCGATGGGAACCCAAAGAGAAACCTGTGAGAGAGGATGATGTTGGCCCTCAGGTTCAACACATATATGAGGTGAATGAATAAACAGGCACAAATATACAAACACAAAACTTGACTAATGTGTAAATAAGCCTCAAAAACAAGGACAGAGTCTCTGGAACAATAAAACATAGAAACATTGCGGGCTAACCCAAAATAATATTCCCTCTTGGCCTATAGCACATTCAGCAAAAAATAAGCTTCTAAACAGTGTATTATTTGATGTTTGTTTTTGTGAAGTCTTGACCTCTTGTTGTTGTGAGAGGGCCTCACTAAACGATATCTGTCCTGCGGCCATTAATTTTTTAATTGGCTATAATGTTGGCCAGACGCTTTACAGATGGTTCCTGTTAGAAGCAGCATTAGCTCTGCCGTGTTCAGCTAATGCTAGCCCAGCGTGTCTGATTCCAGTTCATTTAATGCTCAGCAATTCTTGTACATTCTTCCATATTAAATACCAGAACCGATAAACTGTATAAAATCGGCATCAACAACAACCCTTTAGAAAATGTAGGTTCGCTATAGTAACATTAGCATTTTGGCAGAAATATTTTACTTTTATATTAAATAATACATTGCTAATATAATTTATTAGCAGAATAACAGAATCTACTTTATTTTTATTATAACTATGACAGTTATATGGCATTATAGTTTCTAAATGTGTTTATAAAGCTGTTTTTCATAACAAATGCTGTTGTTTGGTTTATAGAGAAACCATAGTTCCAGTACATTGATCAAACCACTTTAATGTGAAACCATTGATGGTTACAGTGGTCTTACTTAAACTGGGGTATTTGTAATATGCATTTTATATGCGTTTTATACAGTACAATTATTATAAAGCAACAAAACCAACAATGAATATTTATTTCAAATGGCTCTGATTCTGTTTTTTATCTGTCATTTCTGTATGTTTTTTTCTCTCCTCTGTGCTAGTTACATAATAAAGGTCCAAGTTCCATCAGCAGGACCGTGTTGCAGGTGGGCTGGCCCAGTCGGTACCATAAGGAACATCTCCTCTATGCCCTTCAGATCATGACTGATGGACCTGTCCACTGTAGCGTCAACGGCTCCCTCAACCCGCTTGAGTTAGAGGTACCACATACACACTCACTCTATCTCTATCATAATCTTTCTTGCTTTCTCCCCTGAGGGTGTCATTCCTAAAGACAGCCAGAGCCTGAGTATCTTTCTAAATGATCTCCATGACCCCTCAGTCTCTGGAAAAGCCATCATGACTTACAGACACAAATGACTTTCTTCTGTAGTCCACAAAAGGTGAATTTCAGAAAAATGTCCACTGTGTTTCTGTATAAAGAAAGAAAATGGGGACTGAGGCAGCCAAGCTTCAGAATGACAGAAAAGCACAATTAAAGTAACATAAAAATTGCTAATAATATTTAATATAAAAATGTTTTATATTATAAAAATATATTAAATTTAAAAATGCTAATAATATTTAACAATAATTCTCACATCCAACAAGCTGTTAACTGCTGGATTATCCTGATTAATGCTGATTAACTGGATTATCAGTCATTTTGGAAACAAAACAAATTATTCATTCACAAAATGGATGTCATTTTGAAATACAACAGTCTTGAAGCATCACAGATCCTGCATAAAGTCTCTGTGTTTGTAACTGATCTGTGTTCATGCTGAGTTCAGAATTTTAACCACCTGGACTCATATTAGAGCGCTTTCCCTGTGAACCTCAAAGCAGAGTTATGCTACATCACAGCTCTCTCTCTCTCTCTCTCTCTCTCTCTCTCTCTCCCGCCTTCTCTCCTAGACCTTCACACTACAGGACACTCCAGAATTACTGGGTTTTCTGAAGAACAGCAGTGGCTCAACTCGCCATAGACGTTCTGTTTCTACACCCCAGAGCTACAAAAGCAAAACCCTGGTATAAACACACACTACAATCACACACGAACACAATCACACATTCATAGACATCAAGCAGTACCTGCAGTCACACTACAATCACACACGCACACAATCACACATTCATACACACCAAGCAGTACCTGCAGTCACACTACAATCACACACGCACACAATCACACATTCATGGACACCAAGCAGTACCTGCAGTCACACTACAATCACACACGCACACAATCACACATTCATGGACACCAAGCAGTACCTGCAGTCACACACAACACACACACACAAATCACCTTAACTGCATGGCTACAAGCCCTGTGGGAACAGTCTCAAAGATGTGATAGATAGACTCTTTTGTTGACCTTGACATGTTATGAGGACCTATACTGACCTCAAAGGCTAAGTTAACCTGTAAATCCTGTAACAGGTCATTTATATTACACTTATTGTCTCTATGGAAGCGTCTCTTGGGGGGTTTAATGTGTACATGTTTGTGTGTGTGTAACAGCTGGTCTTGATAATTGTAGTCCATCACACCTCAGTAAAAGAGATAAGACCTGTCAGAGGTCAGAGGTCATGTCCTTTTCACAAACACAAACCAAGGGTGTATGTATATATCATTTAAAACAGAATAATTTAATAGAGTAAAACAGAATAATTAATTTGTAATCTATATCTTAATTTCTGTTATGCAGTAAAAAAATTACATTCTTCAGAGACTGTAATTTAAAATTTAGTACTGTTTCCACCTCGCAAAGAAAATACACAACACATCTGATACACAAACTGCCTGCGTGAATAGTTATGACAGAAAGAAGATTAAGGTTTCTCAAGATAATGTGAAAGACACAATGAGACAAGATGAGATCTCATTCTCTTAATTGTGTCATTGTGTGTGTTTGTGTCCAGAACTGCTCTAATATAGTTTGTCTGATGGTGGAGTGTATAGTGGATCGTTTGGATCGAGGGCAAAGTGCAGTGATCAAATTCCGATCTCGACTGTGGGCTCACACGTTCCTGCAGGTATTTTTCTTCTTTCATTCAGTCATTAACAAAGATGGAATGTGTGTGTGTTTCCATATATGATCCCTACTGAGACAACAGCTTAGATCAACATGTCAATGGTGGCTGAGCCTGTTTTTTGCTGGTTAGTGCTGGTGTGGCTTATGAACCAAACTTTTGGTCTTCTTGTAATGCTGGTCTTGATGGTTAGCCTATTTAAGAAGCTTGCTCTTCTTAATAACAAACAGTTAGTTCATGGCCACCGTTTTTCCTTTGAACATGACACAATGAACAGTTTACCCGTACAATGGTTTGTTAGGGGGGTGTCAGAGATGACATCATCAGGTCCAGGAGATGACGTCATCAGGTCCTTTTACCTAGACACCTGACAGGTCCTTTCACCTAGTCACATGACTCCATCAACCCTGACCTCGTCAGAATAAATGCCTTTCATCTCATCTCCAGAAGAAGGTCCACAGAAACCAGACTCATGTTTGAGAGCACGTACACACTGTGTGTGTGTGTGTGTGTTACTTTATGATCCTAGCTTACAGGAAGTGTTTTGCTGCTCTTTTGACCACTGCTTCTCTGTAAGCCTCATTCATACTGAAACTATTACAACTCAGCAAGCCGTCAGACTACAGCATGTGCATTCTGTTAATGTTAATCTGCAGGCCTCCATCCTCTCCTCTCTGGGATGTTTTCATGTGTGTTGTAGTTACATTAATCCAACGTTTTCCTCTCTCAGAGACAGAACGACCACTACACACTAAACTCTACAGTGTCTTACCAAGTGACAGCCATACCTTACCGGATCAAAACACATGCACTTCCACAACAGAGCAAATCAGTGAGTAATCTGTGTGTGTGTGTGTGTGTGTGTGCGTGCGTCTGTGTGTGTGTGTCCATATGTGTGTGTGCGTGTGTGTGCGTGTGTATGTGTGCGTGTGCGTGTGCGTGCGTGTGTGTGTGTGTCCATATGTGTGTGTGTTCATATTACAGAAAGTATCAAGCATCAGAAATACGGGACAGTGAGTATGTGGATTAGAGTGAGAAAATAAAGGAAGAATTATAACTGGGGGTTAAGATAGAATAAACACTGCTGAGCTCAGTCTGTTTAGCTTCAATAATGGAAGGTAAGACAGATTATCTGGGAAACTGAAGCGTGGAAGTAAATTCTCTTTAAAGTTTCTTACTTAGCATACAGAGAGGACAGGAAAGGATGGAGACAAGTCTAGGAGATGTTGCAAGCCAGATTAAAACTGGCATCTTTTTATAAACAACGTGTTAGTGCTATAACTGCTAAGCCACAGCCCCAAAATGTTTTTTTTTTGCAGAAATAATATGAACTTTTCTTCAGTCTGAGTTTAATCAGCACAGCAAAACAGCTCAGCTTGTACACTGCCCAGAAAACAGTCAATGAAGGAAGGAAATGAATAAATAATAACCATAATAACCATAATCAGAAGGTTCTGATGGAGCTTCTATTACACTGTTGTAAAACGAGACAGAGAGGCGATAAGAGGAAGTTGTCTTATTTAAGTGTTCTAATATTGAAGCTACATCAGTGATCGTCAAATATTAATGACCTCTTGGTTTTTGTGCACTTGTGTTTTTAAGATCGGAACGTTTGTGGTGTGGGCCATTCCTGATGTTTCCTTTGCTATTCCGCTGTGGGTCATTATTCTGGCAATACTGCTGGGACTGCTTGTGCTGGCCATGCTTAGCTTAGCAATGTGGAAGGTAGGTAACACACACGACCTAACACACACACACACACACACGGACTCCCATCAGCTCTGCATGTGAAGCTGTTGTGAACACAGTAATTATGTCTCATACAGTTTGCATTTCCTCTTGTATTCATCCCATGTAAACAAACACTCCAGGCTTCAACCGCATCTGTCCCAAAGAACAAATACGTGCAAATAGTGTTTGCATTAGCAATTCATCATGAAAAGCAAAACAGGTCTCTGTACTGGTGTCTCTGCTTCAGTGAAATAGCAAAACACAGGAACTACAGGGGGTAGACAGAGATGGCTGTTGGAGATAGAGAGGGAAAGACCCAGCTAACAATTTAGGTTATAAGAATGTTTCCCTAACATTTTAATTAAATAACAAAAATGTTCAAAATGATGGTTGAAAGTTATTTAAACATTTTTCAAATGTTCCACTACTTATGAATATGAGGTATAAAATTAAAAAGTGTTCTACAAACATTACTGCAAGAATGTTTTTGATAACTTTGAGACAACTTTTGAAAAACTGGCATGTCAAATTAAGAGAAAGCAGAGAGAGAGAGAGAGAGAGAAAGAAAATGAAAGAGAGATAGCAACACTGTTGCTGTTGGGAATTAATGAGCCATTTTTTTAAACCAATGTTTTCAGTGTTTTGTCTTAAAAGCTGGCTCTTGATTGGGTCCCTATGGAAGGGATCTGCCATGGTAGTGACACTATAGATATTGTCACATACATGGATTAAAAGAATGAAGGAAAAGGTTTATGCATTAATAATACAATATGTCAGCTCCCTCTTGTGGTGAAATGTTATATGGGTATTTAAAAAAAAATTATGCTTTATGTGCTTTATGCTATATGTTACAATGTATATATAAAGCCACAATGTGGAGTCTGGAATGCAAAAACATTTATTTATGGTGCACTTTTTAAAAATTATTGTTCTGGAAACTCTACAGTAAACTTACAAAAAATATATCAAGACTTTACAAAACCTGTAAACCAGTGAACAAGATTGATCATTGGGTGTGCTGTCCAAGAGTGAGACTAACTGCCCAGTAACCAGAGAAACTTTGTTTAAGAGTGATTATAATGATTTTTTTTTAAACTATGAGAGAACATTAGCCAATGTTCTGAGAACATTCCCTGTTAGCTGGGTAATGGGCCAGTATGTTACATCTTTAAGAACACATCTGTACAAGTGCTGCAGCAGACAAAACAATGGATGTAATTAATATTGTTGTCACAGAGATCATGTTCTCATTCTTCTCTGTTCTCTTCATTGCTCTCTCAACCCAATGTTCTACCTGCTCCCTCCTCCTCAGTGTGGGTTTTTTGATCGGGCACGGCCGCCCAAAGATGATGACATCTCTGACCGAGAACAGCTGACCACAGAAAAATCTACAGAGGCATGACAGGAGACAACATGAGGAAAAAAAAATCAACAGACCATGGGATGAACAACCATGAAGATGACAGAGCTGGGTTTGGCTATGAGAGTTTTGGAATCTTTGTAGAAGACTTTAGATCCAAGCCTCAAAATGAACTACAGCTCCCACACTGGACTGCGATCTGTGAGCTGGACCACAGTACCACTCAAAAACACTCCTAAAGTTTTATTTAAACGGAGAAAGAACTAGAACTCAGAACTTTGCACTCTGATAGTGATGAAATATCCACAGGATCCAAAGAACCACATGTTTTGGTACAAGGTTAAGAGGCTGGTCAATACAATCCAAATGTATAGGACAGCAGAATCCCTTACTGTGAGTTACTGTTGATAAACTCTGTTGGCTTCCTGGTACATAAGGCTGTGATGAAAAGGTGATTTGGGGATTTCTGACTAAATATAATTTAAGATTATAAACACAACTCAAGATCATATAATGTCAGGCAATCATCAGCTCAGCTGAAAGTCTGAATCATTTTGTACATCACATTGACCCCGTACACACAGCAACAAAATGCGATATCACTCCACTTCCATTTAATCTGGTTTTGTACTCACAGAATGCTGTTATTTATGGGAGTAACAACCACACTAGCAACCAGTTTAACATTAAATCTGTGTACTTTGTACAGAACTGAACTGAACAACTAGTTGTTAATGCAAGACAACTGTATGCTACAGTATGACACTTGATGATAAAGATTTAGCAAGAAATTCTATGGAAAATTGAAAAATCTTTTACCTTTATAAGGCTTGTCTGTTGTGTCATCAGCCTTTAATATGGATTCACAGCATTTTCTTACATTTCCACAAGGATTGTACCGATTACATATTGACGCTTGTAAAGTATTGCTTGGTAAGGGGGGTGGGAGGTATGAATAGACTTAAACTATATGTGCAATATCAAGACATTTTTTGAGTTGTTAATTTGTGTGTACACTGGCTCCAAAATGTTTAAACCTGAGGTTCAGGTTGTTTTGTATATAAGTTAAAATAATTATTTGTCAGACTAATGGACTGATATAGATAATTCTTTTTTTTTTTTTTTTTACAAATAAAGGGAACAACAACGTTTTGTTTTTCAAATTTCTAAATGCATAACTAGATATGTTAGATGCAAAATGCCTGTTTATTTCATCTGATGGACAGTCATCTTTTGGGTGTGTTGTCCTAAAATATAGAGTTCAGAACATGTAAATGACAAAACAAGCATTCTTTTATTGGTTTAAATGGTTTAATATGAATACTGGTTTATCTCAGCCTAAGCCAATCAAAGCCTTTCAGTATATGGACCAATGAAATAAGAGCTTTTGAAATCCTGAAGTCATAATGAAATGAAGTCATATGGCAACCAATCCTGTCTTATAATTTGCTCTCTGGATGGACATGATAAATGTTTTAGTGTGTGAATGATGTGTCAGATCTGAAATAAAATATAATTCAAAAACATACATTTTCTTTCTTGAATTGATTGTTTATTGAATAATTTCTTTAGCAAATAGTTCAAAATTCTTTATTATTGGAATTTAATCAGATGCATCTTAATTTACTAGATGCACTTGCTTAATAGGGTCCAATCCACTTTAACTTCAGTTAAGCCAACTTCACATTTCAAACTGTTAAGTTGAAACCTTTACAAAGTTTAAATATTCACTAGTTTAAGGACTTTCAAATTCATATTTTGAAACTTCAGGAAATATATCTATAAATATGATTTTAAATAACATGAATGCAATTGCACAGGTCAAAATGTGTTGGATATATTACTCTACAAAGCTCTATACAGATTTCCATATGCCAATTTTAAGACAGACATAGTGGCCAATTTCTTCAAGACAATTGATATTAATGGACAGCAGATGGCGTTATAATCCTTCTTTAGTTGTTAACACAGCCAAGACACAGAGCATCACTTGACCGCGGCGTGTAAATGGTTAAACTGGCGGAGTTCACTCGCTTTCTGTCGTTGTCTTGATTCGAGTTAACTCAGCGGTAACATGGAGATGCCACACGGAGGGCTTTTCTAATCACTCATCGGTGTCAGTGACATGAGCCAAACTATGAAACACCAAACGATGGCAGGGAAGCTACACTGCAACAAATCTCTAAACACTCCTGTCGCATAGACAATCCGCATTGTTGAGGAAATCATTTGAACCGTGAGCAGCAATAATGCGAGCGGCGGACCGCAGCAGCAGGTCTGCCGTGATTGTGCTCTGCCTGCTGGGATGCGATATATGGACGACTGGCGCTAAAACACTGCAGGAGAACAGCGATGCCAAAGGTACGAGATGCGCCGTTAACACACGCGAATGCAACACATCTGTATATGTTTACAAAAGATCCTGTTTGAAATGTATATTAACTTTGCTTTGGCTTTCGAGGTGCTATTGCCCGAGCTAACAGTTAGCAATTTTAGCTCGCATAATAACAAGTGTCGCTCTCCGTCTATAAACTAACATAAACAAAAACATGCATTAAAGAGTTTGTTCTTTATTTTGTGCAAATAACAAATCTGTAAATGTTTGCAATTGAATTGATACGGTCCTTATCTTTCGCCTGCTGTTTAAAAATGCCAGCAAGCATCATCACAGCCTCCACAAATGTGCTTATAGCGGATATATGTGCAAAGGTCCTGAAACACAAACGTTTAAATTTGATCTCACTGAAGTCCTCCAAATATTATTATATTATTATTTTTGCCTTCTGCATTTAGTCTGTTTAGTCAAATGATCAGCCCGCTAATGTTGTTTTAATTTACGTTATATGATGTTATACATTATCATTATCAAAATATCACTGCACTACGTTGGTCTCTATAACTAAGATATTGAAAGTTGTTTTTGTAATATGAGCTTTTAATTTGCCTGGGGCAGCACAACAAACTACATAATAAATGAAAGATTGGATGTGTTATACCTGCTAACCATATGAAACTGATTGATTTTAGACCTTATGCAAAGTCAGTTTGGTTGTATTTTTCATGTCTGGTCTAATAATGTAAAGAATATCCCCGCCTCCCTTTTGATAGACCCTCCCCCTCCATCTCTCTCTCTCCTGCTGGTGAGCACAGGCGGCACAGATGGGTCTGTTTGCTCTCTGGTATTGAACAGTGGACTGGCACAGTGTGTTTTCAGTATGCAAAGCAGGGCTTTCCTGTCTTTTGTCCATGCTGTGCCTCTTCCTTATCATTGGCGCCTGAAAAGGGAATTCTGTATGTGAGGCCCTGGAATAATAGTTTAATATGGTCTGTAATGTTTTTCCAGTCTCACAGTCATATTGGATGCAGTGTTTATACTCCTATTAAATCGGAATGTAGTTTTGGAACCAGTTGCTGTATATAGTTTAGTGTGTTTTATGCTACACACTGTTTCAATGTGTCAGAAAAAACGGTTTATATCCAAATATTTAATATTTAAAATGTGTGGTTGTAATAATACCTGTTTTTTTAGAATTAAACAAGGTTTGCTGACTCATGTAAATACTTATGTAAAGTTTACATTTAATTTATGTGGACTTCATAATGCATATAGGTGTGACTGTGATTATATGCTTGTGATTATGATTCCGTGTTTGTGATTATGGTTATAAGATTGTGATGATAGATTATATTCACAATCTATAAGACTGCTGTGACTAAAGTAATGTGCATTGTTAATAATTATGTGGCCTGGCTCAAAGCTAGTCAGTATATCTTGTGCGTGTATGTGTGTGTGTATGTAGTGATATTTGAATGCACATTGCATCTATTTTTAACTGTTTCTGTTGTGTTAAGATGAGGAAAGTTTCCAGATTATGACCATTAATTGAAGACAATGTTAAAAATTAGTTAGTTTGCTTTGTAGTGATGTAAAAATGACTTGTTGGAACACCACCAATGATGTAAGTGTTCCCTAGCAACATCAAGCCCACAGTTTGCACCAATAACATTTACATGCTGTTTTAATTTGTATGTTTTTAATGACCCCCATATTGCTAGTTCGGTTCATGCAGACAGCCAGATATTTACTGTAAACGGTTGTTTGTTGCCGTACACGCACCCGAATATAGACACTAAATGGGCTTTTTAATAGTTTCCTGTAGAACAATGGGTCTTAGGAAACCAGCTATGTTTTAGAGCTTGTGTGAGTCATAAAGACTGATAAAATGAGTAAGTCTAGCATTTCCCACTCATTAATTATATCCTATGTGAATTTCTCTGGTGGACCATCTGGATGTTGCTGTAGTGCAGAAATGGAAGAGGGTGTGGGCTCTGTTTGTTTGACCCCAGCATTTCAACACACCCGAGACCCCTGGTGTGCTTAATTTTTTATAGGGACATGTTACTCAGACATTTTCTCATCTCTGATAACCTAAACCAGACCAACTCCCATGGGTTTATCTCTCAAGTTTATCCTGCATATATACGGAGTGGATTCTTATATCATTCTAAATGTGCTTAGTTAATCTGTATCTTAAGGGGCTTGTAAAGTCTTAAATCTTAAACCTGCCATGAATACAGAGATTACAGTACTGAATGAGGCTTGATTTACGTGTGGCTAGTATGTTCCTAACACAGGCCTTTATTTTGAGAGTGTTTGTTTCAGTGTGTGTCTGTCATGCATCTGTTTAAGAAAATTGTGGTAGGTCACTTATGTTTAACATTATGTATGTTCATATGTGTGACTTATTGATCAAATTTATTATACATTACAGGGTAAAATTATATGTAGAAAAATTATTGTGAAAGATAACATGTAGACGAGTTTTCTAGTTTTTGATAGGATGTTTTTTGTTGTGTATGGGTGTGGGATAGGTAAACATCATAATGACAGAAATGAAGAGAATACTTTTAAGATCTGATTAGCATTTTGGGGGGCAGTTATATTGTGTGTTCTAGCCTGTGAAACATGATAATCCTGATGTAAGTCTGCACAAACCAGCAGTCTTTTATCTGGAAGCACAGCTAGACTGACTGAATGAGTGTGGAACTCTTTTACTGACACACACACAGGCTCTGTCTCCTTTTATAGAGGGAGAGAGAGAGAGACAGCCAGTCTGCTTCACATCTGGAGAAGTCATTTTCCCGCAAAACGGAAAGACAAGCTTGTTTTATGTTTAATAAAGTACAAACCTTTTTCACTTTCATGCATCTAAAATAATCAAGCAAAGCAAGTCGACAGCTTCTGAGCTAGATCTTATTACACATGTTTTTGTTGTGTATATAAAAGTCCAAGAAAAACCACATTTCAATATTACTGAGTGACTCCTGGTGACTCCTGGTAATACTATTGTCATTATTAATATTGTTGACTGTTTGTATTTAATGTAAAAAGGCAGTAGCTTCCTGTTAGTTTTACCAAATTGTAGCTCACCAAGTTACCAAAGGTGTCATCAAAAATTGTGCATTTTGATGACTCTGATTGTAAAAAGATATTAATGCTTTAACACTTTGCTAAACTTGCACCAGCTGACACAAACACACACTGTAACCCTATATAACCTAGACAGTTAATACAGATTTTTCTGCTGAATCAATAATTCTTAAACCTTAGCAGCCAGCACATCGTCCAGCAATATTGACTGATTACTGTCGTCATTACATTAGACCAGGTTCTGCTCCAGGGGTTAATGATGCTCACTGTCTAGGGCAGATGTGAGTGCTGCGTCCGGGTTGCGTATTAAATGTCTTTGTTATGTTACGTGTTCTGTCGTTGCATCAGGATATTTAGGCTTTGAATGAAAACTGATCAGTTAACTTGATCAATTTGGAAATTTGTTCGATTTGGAAGACAAATAGTGTTCAATTTGGAAATAGTTCATCCAAAAATGAAAATTGTCATTGTTTATTCACCCTCTTTGATTTGAATTTAAAACAACATTATGGTGTTTAAAAGGCAGCATTTTTGGGTAAACTGCTTTCTTTACCTTTTTGGCATGAAGTGTTATATAAGCTGTTATTGCTAAAGTACACAGCTGGGAGATGTGCTAGATGTCAAGGGAATGAGTGTAATTTTGGGCCGACACTGATGAGAATGTTTTTATGAAGCTTCACAGCGTAGTTTTGGGTGCAGAAGATGCTTGTGGCCTGTCCCACTGCTGGTCCAGCGATTGCCCCCCCTTTCCCTCTGCCTGCTTCTGTTCTCCCCTGCAATGCAGCACCCTGGATTGTGTCTGTGTGCGCACACTCTTACATAAGGACGTCTCTTCCTATTATAGCTGGAAAACCAGATGGTGGGCAGCATATAAACTCTCATTACTCACACGCTGTCAGGTAAAACAGCAAATAAAGCAGATTGTAATGGTAAACGTTTTGGATTAGACCTGCAATCTTTTTCTTACGTAGCATTTCACACCTCAGCCCTGCAGACAATGAAGAATTGTACAATAGAAAAATGTAAAATAAAATATATTGTAACAATAAAAGCTCTGGCTAGGCAAGCACAGTGTCACTGGCTCGGCCAATGGCGCGATATTGGGGCGGAGCTAAAGTGCCTTACTAATAAACGCACATGCTGATACCAATGAATCATGCTTTCCAGGGTTCGAACCTACAATCTTTTAGTTATCAGACCAGAATTTTAATCACTAAGCCACAGCACCACCACAGGGTAAAATAAGTGATTAAATAGGTATGAAATAGAGATGGATGGATGGATGGATGGACGGGTTAGTGTTTAGCAGAATCTTATTATACAGAGTGACCTACAGTGCACTAATTGCAGAGGTGGTCCCTCTGGAATAACCTGGGGTTAAGTGTCTTCCCTAAGAGCTCAATGAAGATTGAGTACGACTGAGACCTCATAGTGGTTGAGTTGTGCCTGCAACCATTAGCAGTCCAGATCTGGAAAACACCATCTGAAAAAGAAAGATAAGAGATATTTGCAGTGTATAGAGGAGAGATGAGGAACAGTTTTGGGCCTATCGGGCATGTAAGAGCTGGTGTCAGCATTTTTCACAGCTCCTATGCAGGTTCACACTGTGCTATTGTGTGTTAATAGTCAACAGATGCAGTCCGTGTTGGTGTGAGGGTGTTGTGGACAGTTACACATAAACAAGCTCATATCTCACACACACAATCACACAGAGACATTTTTGTTTAGCTTTTTGGGTAATTATGTAAACCAAAAGTAGGAGTATGAGTATGATATACCACAAGTATGAGTATATGCTCGTTGAACGTTTAAATTAGTCGTGTGTAGGGTGTACATATTTTTGGCCATTTTGTTCAATCCTGTCTGTCATTCTGTAATTAACTTCTTGCTGTAAATAAATTAAGAAAATTATATAATATTTATTAAAAATCATGTTATGATGGTGTAAGGTATGATGTCATCAGTCATGATGTCATGTGCTTCAATGGCTTATGAGAGTCTGAGTGCTATCAGAACATCCTACTTTCCCTCTAAAATATATATAAATAGTGTGTACCTGAGTGTTAGCAAGATCAATAAGCAGCAGATCACAACTGATACTAAGAGTTGATGGTCCATCGTGTGCGATGTGGTGAAGAAAAGATGTCAGAGATTCAGAGAGGCAGTCAGCAGTTCCCAGCATGTTCGGAAAGAGGAGGGGAGGGGGAGGGGAATTCCCAGAGAGAGCTGAGAGGAAAGAGCCATGCTGGATTCTGCAGGACTTTGAAAAATACTGACAAATACGATTGATCCTTTGAGTTAAACGTTAACTGTAGGTTTCTTGGAACTGAAAACCTTTCACACGTGCACAAACGGTCTCGCTTCATTTGTTATAATTATCTTGCAGAGATCTCAAAAGATGTGGCAGCGTTTGAATCACGTCCTTTGAATCAATCTGTCGATGATGATGATGGGACAGTTTTTACAGCGTGTCATTTATTCATGTGATTCTGCATCAGTTTGCTTGTTTAAGTTAAAACAGCTGCTCTATGAATTGAACATTGATCTGATCCTGCAGTCATGAAAGCTCTTTTTCTGGGAAATTGATTTTTATTGTTTGTTTCTCCAGCATGTATTGCCTGAGGGACTTTCCCCAGATCTGAACTGTGTGTGTGTGTGTGTGTGTCCATGTGCTTCCACTGTTTTTATCTTGCATCAAACCTAAGAAACGGTGCTTTCTGATTGGATTATAAAGTATACATCTTAAATTTGACCTTTTGATCAGAATAATCCACATCGGCTGCAACCATTACATCTTTGTCCCCATAAAACCCAATGTGTGTGTGTACGTGTGTGTGAGGGGGTGTGTACATGTGTGTGAGTGTGTGTGTGTGTGTGTGTGTGTGTACATGTGTGTGTGTGTACATGTGTGTGAGTGTGTGTATGTACATGTGTGTGTGTGTGTACATGTGTGTGTGTGTGTGTGTGTGTGTGTACGTGTGTGTGTGTGTACATGTGTGTGTGTGTGTGTGTGTGTGTACCTGAGTCTGTGTGTATGTGAGTGTGTGTGTGTATGAGTGTGTGTGAGAGAGAGAGAGAGTGTGTGTGGGAATGGTATATAAAAAGAGCAGCAAAGGTGAAGGGTTCAGAAACAGGAGATGATGTGGGCATTAGTGAGTCTGTTACGGAGATTACTGTGGATGAAGAGATGGTGAGATGACTGAAGATGGACAGCTTTATCATCTCTGTGCAATTCTGTCATTCCCACTAAAGTTCAAGGCAAAGGAAAAATCTTTCCATTCATCACGGTGCCATTTCTCAAGTCAAATATTTACCTAGTGTTGGATGACTTTGTCCCCTTTAAAGTGCAGGTTAACATTTCAAAAACCTGCTTACAGTAAACACAGCACAGAGAGCCAGGCTGCCACTCACTGCACCTGTGTTTTAAAAAATGAACAGGTGCTTTGTGTAGCTTTTTTAGTTGTTGTTAAACTGTATTTAAAGTGCACTGTGTATTATATGTTCTGTACAAAACACCCATACATTTCTGTCCTTTAAATTTGTATGAATTTTCCATTAAAAACAATAGAAATAAATTGTAAAAAATGCTTGTCGCTTCTTATCATGCAATTAGGGTGAATTGGGACTGGAGATTTAGGTCTTAAAAATACAAAATGCATCATAAATAATATACAGATGGCCTGTATCACTCTTGCATATCATAAATATTCTGGATGCTAAATATTGTTTTTATCAAGCAATGTAGCAAAAAATGAAATATATAATTAAAGAAATTAGCGATTGTTTGGCTAGCCGACTTTTGTACTCTGTGTAATTAAGTGTTCTGTATCCTGATTGGTCCACAGCTGTATGACCCATAATTCAAATGTGCTTTTGAATCTGGAATATTCTAAAGCCTCCACACACCCGTCTCTCACCACTCAATGGATTCCATACCTTCCCCTTATGTGTATGTTCAATGTGTGGTGTGAACTGATCTCTGCTGCTTTTTAATTGAAAGAGTAATAAATACACCTAATGTAATAAAGACATCAGCACAGTTGTCAGATAAATAATGCCAAGATGGCATTTCTGCTCAGTGCTGTATTTTGTCTGTATAGACTCTGGACTTCAATGCATATATTTTGCTGTGTTATAAGGGTAAACGCTCTCTACTGCATGTGTAATTCTCAGGGTCACATGTGCTCCTGCAGTAAATGGGGTGAGTTCCTCAACACACAGATGTCAGCCTTTCATTGATAAATGACTGTGGAAGGAAGTGACATCATGTGAACAGCATTTAAACTTGCGAGCGTACATGTGCGTCAGTGATTTTGAGTTTTCCTGTGGGTTTCTGTCGGATTTTAAATTGCTGTGTGTAGGTACGTTTTCAATCTTATTCCTGTAACGTAAATGTAACATTTTTTTCTCAAAGAGTTGCATACATGGGGGAATCCTTAAGGTCTATTTCTTAAACCGTAATTGTGGTGTAGAAAGGATTATTTTGTTTCAGTGATGTTGAATTCAAGACGCAACTAAAATGTGTTAGCAATGTGTTTAATTTGGATTTTGGATGTTGCTTCTAAATTCTGTTTGTACTGAATTCTTGAATATTTTCCTGTTGGTACTTTTTTTTGGTGAACAAATTTGCTTTTAAAAACGTTTCTGAAAGGTAGTAAAAGCTAACAAATAGCTAATATCAAACATAAAACTTTAAGTCAAACTAACACTACAACTTCTCTGTATAGAATAGAAGTATTTAAAATTCTGTACTAGTATCTTCTAACATTTGTCCAGTGGCTACCCAAGAACATTTTCCTCCCTGAGTTGTTTATGTGGTTGGTCAATGGATTATTAGCTGCATGAAAAGTTTTCCAAAGGAAGTTTGTTTCTGCAGGGGCTTCCTAAAGGAGCCAAAGGTTCCTAGTGGAAGGAAAACAGCCCATTGTTTTCAGCAGTTGTTTCCATTGGCTGATGAAAGGATACGGCGGGGGTTATCTGTGTGATGATTGGTTATTTTCCCTAAGTGCCTTTTAAAGCTTTCTCTGAAAATGGGCGGGGGGGCCTGAAGACCCAGAAAAATGTTTTTCATTTTGTGTAATGAAAAAGGGTCATGCTTGCTGTAATTAATCATTTTCATTGGCTGTAATCGTTTTTAATGCCTGTTTCTGCCTGGCTGGTATTTGCACTAATTGTTTTTGTCTTACTAGAAGCTTAACATCTATAAATGTAGGCCTAACCCAAAAGCCACATTATAGTGAAGCTTCACACATGCTTCTGTGTTTGGAGTAATAGATTATGATGCTGTTCTTTTGTGCAATTCATTTTCATAGGAACATTTAAGTGTCAATGGAGTTTCAATTTGTAATATAAACAAGAAAACATGAATTGTTACACAATACTCTACAACTACACATAAATACAATAGGACTCATTCTCTCCATTTTATTTTTTGCTTCATTTTTAACAGAGGTGGCGCTGAAGGTTCACCTGAGTGATGCTAGCACTCATCAGCCTCTCTCTGGTGTCACCGTGGAGATCTTCACTAACCACACCCCTGTTGCCTCAGATACCTCTGGTGCCGATGGTAACGCATTCATCAGGTTCCCCTATCGTCTTGGCGACCTCCTTGTAGTCACGGCAACCAAGCGTGGCTACGTACCCAACTCCATCCCATGGCGACCAAGCAGACTACCTGGTAATAACCACATGTAAATATATCCACAGGTTTTGTTCTAAAACATTTTGAATGTAACATGCAAAGTATAAAGCACTCGGTTTTGATTGGCCCATGTCGATATAGTTTGCATCCTGTAAATTTGCATTTCATGTGCGTTTTTTTTCTTTTAAGCTACAAACAAATAATCAGATTAGAGTCAGATCTGATTTTTGCTGGCTGTCTGAACAAAGCCAGATTTCTTTCTGCCTTTGAAGATTGCGTTAGTAGGATTGTGTTAGTTAATCCGTCTGTAACACCTGGTGACTAACACACTGTAGTCAGATGGGACAGGAAATAAAACACCAGAGGCGAGCTGGAATGCATAAAGCTGTTTGAAATAAATAGAATGTTCCATCAGGGCTAATGTGATTAACCCACTAATAGCAGACAGAAGACGACGTGTCTGTACACTCCCAAACACAGCACACACTGAAATCTGCAGCAGGGCAGTTACATTGTTTATTGAGACTATGTGGGGTGAAAAGGAAATTGTAATCTCACCTCCACATGCAGATGATTGAAACTAATAAGTCTCGGTTGTGACACAACTTGCTAAATTTGACTTTGTTCTTGTGTGTCTGTTTGGTTACAAGTCTTCTCGTCTCTAAGTCTGGATCTGCTTCCCGAGAGAGCTGCTACTCTGATGGTGTATGATGACGTGGTTCAGATCATCTCTGGATATCAAGGTAACAGCCGGTTTAACTTAAGTTTTATGTTATGTGTGTGTGCGAAGTTTCTGAGTGATCGACAAGTTAGATCATAATGTTACATGCTGAGCTCTTAAAATAACCGTTCGTGGTGATGCGGTGTTGTTGTTCTCACATGCGAATACACACGGCCTCTCCAGAGAATTAGGAGGGCTGTGTCTTAATGAACTATCTGTACAAATTATGAATGTAAGGAGAGAGCGAGTGTGTCTGGAGTCAGTCGTTAAGATACGTGCTAACCCACTGAGAAAGACCTGTATGTACAAATAGTATACATTTATTATATAAACTACATCCATAGAGGAGGCAGAGGAGAATTAAAAACAGAATTTATAATAGTTTGACAATGTCAAAAATGTATTAGTCGACTAATTTATAAGTCAACTGATAGATCAGCTGAGACAATTTTTGTTAATAAATGTGTAAATGTTGTTTCTTGGTTTTGTATCAACGTGTGCAATTGTTACATTTTAAACATTACATTCCAGTGACATGTTAATATTTTAAGTTGGTATGTAAATGGTCTGAGTAATTCTCATGTGAAGAGTATAATGAGAATCTGTCTTTACTGTAGTCTACACGGCTCTTGAGATTTCATCCTAATTAAAGGTTTCTAAGTGAGCTGTGACACCACATTGAATTGAGAGGCTATATAAACACACACACAGCAAGAATGATGAGAATCCACTTTAGAAATCAGTCCTTCTCTTTTTTATTTATTGTCTTTCTTTTACCCGCATGTGTTTCCCGTTATCCTTCCTGCTTTACAATGTTTTGCATCTCCTTTCCTCTTAAAAGCATTCAGTACTTCTGTTGTGTGTCATCTACTGCATCTCCTGCGCACAGTGCATGTGCAATTGTGTGAGTTAGTTCATACTAATCGCATGCATGCATCAAATGTTCAATCTGATGTTCTTTCAAAATGCTTGACCTTTCAGAAACGCAAAGTATAACCTAACCTAGCAAGCAACCTCAGTCTGTTGATAATCAATCCATCCGTGTGTGTGTGTGTGTGTGAGAGAGATATGTTAGGAGACAGACAGGTTTATGGTTCTCAGGGGACCAATACTGCTGCACTCTCATTTAAAGAGGGTCCCCAGTTCTGTCCCCTAAAAAACATTTATCACACAAGCACACACACCTTTCACTCACAGATCCCATTGAGTCAGCACGGGACCGTTCTCAGAAATACACAACAGATTTCCTTTTCAGCTATCAACATACAATCCTTCAGAAACCTTCATATTTTGGACTTTACTGTTGCAGGTTCCACTGCAGGTGTGTGTGATGAGTGTGAAATTTAAGAGCAAAAGAGAGTAAAGATGAGTATAGTGCTTAATGCAGGCATGAGACACTCACTCATACCTAAATAAAATAAAGGGATCTAGAATGTGGGGCAAAGAAATAAGATATTAAGATTGACTCTTGGGACTAAAGTATCTTTGGTGGACAGACTGTGGAGCCATTAACAGAATGGGGTTGATCCTATTGTCTTACATTCTATTGGTTGTGTGGATTAAATTAACATAATTTAACTATTCAGAACCCCTGCCCACCAAGGCTGGATCTAACAAGATTGGAGACAAAACTGTAATATAAAATGCTATGTTAGTAGTAAAAAACCTAAAATGCAGAAAGGTTTGTGTAAGGGTAAGGTTTAAAGGATAGAAAATTCCATTAGCTCATTGTACTAACAATAGCAGTCAAAGGAAATTCCCCACTTTGATTAAAAAAACAAACATGTGTGGGACATGTGTCTGGATCAGCTGCTTGTCAAGCTTATAGCTCCACCATTATAATGAATGAAGCTGTCTGCTCTACACTGTAATGGTGGTCGTGATTGTGGAGTTCTGGTAGTTGATGAAGTGAGGTATCCCGGACTGCTTGTCACGTCTATGGTATGTAAGATTAGCCGCAATGGAAACATGATGACCTCACTCTCAGGAGACCCATGCTGTACTACATACTGTACACTTCATCATCTGCTGATCCACAGAGAGGCAGAGATGGAGAAGAACATGTGTTATGACTGTGATCCAACATGTTAGTTATGGATGTATAGCATAGATCTACAGTAACATATGCTTGTTTCTGGTATCTTCTTGTAGGTTCAAAGCTGCAGCCTTGGGTGCAGTTCCAGAGAAGAGCTTTGAGTCTTCCTTCGAACGCAACCTACACCAACCTCACCGCCTTCCTCACCGTCAGCAGTTCGTCCCAAGACACGCAGTACTTCCCCTACCTGGAGGGTCTTCACCCCAACTATACAGGTACCACAAGAGAGACAGTTGAGATCTGAGGACTCCCAAATTCCATAGGAGTTGAACCCATGACCTTGCCAGATTGAGAATGAGGCTTTACCAGTTAAGCTGCAGAAATTAAAGCAATACTGTGTGTGTGTATTTAAAGTCTGTGTTCATTACAGTAAAGGCAGGCAGTTTTGGAGAAGCTAGCAATAGCAAGCTAGCTTTAAATGCATAAGATCCCATCCTCCATTCAGAGTGCTCTCCAAAGCCACGCCTCCTCCAAAACACATGAACTCTGTATGCGGAGATATGCAAATGCATAGTTTGACAGGCAGGCAGAACATCCTGTCATTACACTTGGACCGAATGCAATGATTGGACAAATATTTTATGGTCCTTTGCCCTACACAGAACATACACACACTTTATCTAGTGACTGCTATCAGGATGTGAAGAGAATTTCAACCCAAACAAAAAGGTTTCTGATATTAGATAAATATTTATTAGCATTGGAAAATTACATTAAAATAGCTTCATTTCCAGCTTTTTATTGTACTGTAGACAAGCTATTTTCGACCTTGATCAATACTGTGTTTTAGAATAACTGCTTTTTAATAGAAAGCAATTTTTTCAGCACTGAATAATTAACTATGCTAAACCATTACAGAGGTTGTTCAGTCATTTATAATAATAATATTTGCTGCACACAAGGTCACTCTTAGGATTAATAAATCATTTTCCAGTGTGGGTTTTATAGTGGGTAGATTATGTGTTTCTGATACTATTTTGGATGACTGTTTATCAATATAAAAGTCAGATTTATGTTCTACATTAAGTGATGACCCCAAACCAAATAGCACATTTTACAAAATGTACTTTACAATTTAAAACAAACATTACAATTTATGATTATGATCATAAGCTGCATAGACCTATTAATGAAAGAGATGGCATGTCTCACAACTGGCTAGCTTTTACCATTTAATGAACGAATTGGCACAAAACATTGTTTCATTGGACATCTTTGACAGCAGCAATAAGAGACATGAGAAGCTTTTTATTTATTTTTTATAAACTTAATAATACATTTTTACTTGGTAGCCCCCACATTCATTGTTTTCTTTACACCCTGTCTCTCTCACTATTTGGTAGGTGGTGATCGAAAGTTTGAGTTGACCCCTATAGCTGCTATCAGTGTCCATCTTTTGGGCAGTGATGGGGCGGAGCTTCATGTCAGTGAGCCAATCAGTGTGAGTGTGCCTCTTCCTGCAAACAGTGACCTGAAAGAGAATGATCACATCCCTGCCTGGAGATTTGACCCTAAACTGGGTGCGTTTATAACACACACACACACACTTATCTGTTTATAGTATCTATGACATAAATCACATAAATTATCACATATCCTTAAAAATATCATAATAATTAGGGTCAGTAAACTGTCACACCAGAGATGCTGAATGCTTTTCTTATTCACTTGTATGAGAGGTTAGATTTCTACAGAACATTCCAGGTTTCCTGTTTTCCTGATCTTTGAGGATAAGTCAGAAGGAAGTGTTCAAACCTGACCTGAGTGGGAATAGAGCTGGAATGTGTTTGAATATTTAACTAAAACCTGCAGGGGTGTTGATGGAAAGAGGGTTACTGAGATCATGGTTGGCAAGCAGAGAGAAACTGACTGGAGTTTTTCGACACCAGATTCGTACAAGTTAAATAAATTAGTTTGTGCAGCGAGGGAAAATAACATTACTGCAACATTATTTTTTCCCTTTACAATTTGGGAAAGAGATTGTCTTTCTAACCAAGCAGAAAGACATTTTTATAGCTTTGCAAAAATTGCAAGCAATTGCATTTATAAGATTATGTAGATTTTAGCCCTCTGTGGTATGAAAAGAAAAATTGTTCAGAAGGCAAATACTCATAATCAAATAATACACCCACAGAATAATGCAAATCCAAATCACACTGCATTTTCTCATAATGGCTTTTATTTCTAATCCAAAACTGAGGTATAGCTCTTATAATCCAACTTTATGGCAGAGTTCTTTTAATTTTTACCAGATGCATTTTCGTGTGTTTGAAAATGCATCTGGTATTATTGGGTGTATTATTACACACTGCTTGTAAATGTATTGCTTCGTGTTTTCAAATGTTCCACCGTCATTTGAGTTGATGGTGTGGAAGGTTTTGTTCGGAAGATGTTTTTCTAATTAAAGATGTTTTACTTCTTGTCTGAATGACCTTGTTGTGGATGTGAGATTCAACATCATAAAAAATCACAATTTGCTGGGAATTGGATGATGAGCAGCATCACAACAACCAGTTTATTATTTTGCCGTACAGTTCTGCATTCTTCATTGCGTTATGTACGGCAGTTCTCCGCTGATCGATGGTCCACAGTCCTACTCTGCTGTTTTAAAGTCCAGTTGCTGTATTACGGGTTTATTTTATTTATACTTGGAGAGCAGAGTGACATTAAAACGACATCTGTTGATGGTTGAATTGTAAAAGCACTGCGGCTCTCGGAAATACCCTAGAGTTTGTCCTACCATGAACCGACAGCCCCTCCAGTTGATCCAGACCAAGGGGTTTTCCTCATAAATCAACAAACTCTAAATATCCCATAATTTCACTGTGGCTAGGAGTAGGGTAAGATGATCATTGCTCTGATTCCAATCCAAAACCAATCCGGCTACACGTCTTCTGTTTAAATTCTACCAGACTGAGACTGCTGGCCTGGTTCTGCTGTCAGGTGTGGCTCTGCAGGTGGTGATGTAAGTTAGGTTCGTTATGGAAAAAAGGGTGAATGTAATAAAACTTACATTTTTTTCTGCATTACTGCATTACTTTTTCTGTTTATGTAATGACTGTTTAAGTCAGCACAAGTTTGCATTAACAGTCTATTGGGACGCATCTTTCCTACATAATTCCAACTGTCATTCATTATTTCCTATCCGATTTAAAACAGGCGTAAACAAATAGAAGTATAGTCATGCTGTAGGAATTGACGCGTTTTGTTTTTCCTGTTCTGTTTGGTTTAGCAGATGCTTCACAGCAAGACACCACAGCTGGCAACAGTTTCTCAAATGATACTATGAGATGTGTGTGCAGAATAGGGCATCTGTTAGATTTTTATTTGTCTGTATTGATTTTTATTATTTGATACTTCTCACATGAGTTATTTTATTTGCATGTTAATTTTGAGCTATTATATAGTTTGCATGAAGAACCTTCTGAAAACTTAAAATTAATCCCCTTTACAGTTCTGCAGCTACAACCATATGCGTGGACAAACTTTTTCATCTACTGCATTACAGCAGTCATGGGAGTCCTATAAATATCAGAAGTATTGAATTTTAAAATAGTAATTCTGAGGCCTGTAAAAGTTGGGAATTAATCAATTGCTGAAGAGCCATTCTTTCTTTGTTGTGTTGTGAATGTAAATATAATAGTTTTGCTCAACTTTTACATTTTTGTTGGTTTAAAAAAGCTGTTTGTAAGTATAATGCCATATAAAAATCTCTATAAAATGCTTCCTAAAATCGTTGTCCAGGCACAAACTGACCTTCAGTGATCAAATGGCGTGAATAACTCTAGTTGTTTGTGTGTTTTAGCCAGTGTCTGTTCTTCAATATCATGTTTTTCCAGTCACACTAACCCAGATTTAACAAGTGGTTTCTTGGAATTCATTAATTTTAAAGACTTTTAAACAGATCTATAGAGACATATCATAACATGAGCTTTGTTATTAAGGTTGTTTCCTAGCAACCAGTTGTAAACAGAACAGAACAGAGAAGAGGGTGAAAAACAGTGGCTGGCACTAACTTGATTTCCTCTCTTAGGCTAGAGAGATGTGTTGTGTTCAGTGCACTGCGAGATAGTGACATTAGTGAGTATAAAGACTAGATTAAAAGGCCCCTGGCATCAATGTCCTCATTGTCTTGTCGTCTGTAATAGACTCTTAAAGGAATGTTCTGGGTTCAGTATAAGTTAAGCCCTGTTGATCCATCACTGAAAAGAATATAAACTTATCCCTCATGCACTGACAGTGAAAGTCTATGGGGCAAGGCATTATAGCTTAACTTACTACTAAACCCAGAACATTCCTGTTTGTATTCTTAATGTACATCTTTTTCCCAGGATGGGGAGCAATGTGTCATCATTTCTGCTTTGACATGTACAATGTTCCTGTATGGTCTACTGATCAGAGCTGAATGTCATTTGTGGTTAACTCAAAACAATGGAAATGGAATCAAAAGCTGTGCATTAGAACCTTAAGTAAATATATTGTGAAATGATAACTGACAGAGATGTCTTACGTAATGCAGAGCACAAAGCAATTCAAACAAAGCTGGCAGATTGATAGATCGCACAGTTCTGCACGAGACGTGTGTGTGTGTGTGTGTGTGTGTGTGTGTGTGTGTGTGTGTGTGTGTGGGAAGATGTGCTGTGACGTTAGTGTGTGAGGCTGCGTGTGTGCAAACAGCTGCATGTGAATACAAGCAACTGATCATGCATCAACGTGCTGTGTGTGTGTGTGTGTGTTCCTACTTAACCTTCTTTTGGGGACACCCTTATTTGTGAAAATGCTTTAAAAGTAAATTTTTTTTGCTTGTTTTTTAATTTTGTAAAAATGCAGAAAGTATTCTGTTAGGGTTTGGGTTAGTGTTAAGTTAAAGTGGTATAGTCCTTGGGTAGAGATTGTATTGTCAATGAATGTCCTAACAAAGATAGCTGTATACACGTGTGTATCTGATCATAAACACAAATTATTTTTTCTCTGTCATGTTAATTGTTAAACATTGTATTACTGTTCATAGATTTTTTGCAACTTATTTTCATTCATCAGTTTTTCAGTATCATTTCCTCAACATACACTGCCACCAAGTGGATATTAAAAACATTGCCCATCCTCTAGTCTAATGTATTATTGTATGTAACAATTTACATGTTAAATAGAAAATCTTAATGGAAACACCTGATTCGGACTCATGAGTCACATTAGAGTTGTTCATGTGAACTGATATTGCATGACAGCTCATGAATTAGATCCTGAGTCACTTCCTGTGGCTTTAATCCTTGCCTGACCCTGCAAAACAACTGTCAAAACATCTAGTCAGTATAATGAGTGAAAACATAATCAGAAATGTAATTGACTAAACATTGAACTAGAGATGCTGTGAGTGTTTTAACTGTGCCTTATATTTAATTTATATTGATAATGTGGACACGTTTGTCAGGTATAAAACCACTCACATAAATGCTTCTGTTTTACATTCTCCTAATGTAGTGCTTTTTGAATTACAAATGGAGTATGAAATTCTAATTTAACATTTTAGAATTTAGAATGTTTGTGAGGATATTTACACTTTTGTTTTAATAACAGCATGTGCTTAAGTTGTCATGGTCACCACAAGTTTCTGCAAAACCTGATGATACATAAACAAAAAAACACAACCAGAAAAGAAACATTAACATATATTAACATGTATAAGTGTAATCTTTATGTGATCTGATTCATTTGGACCCCACTGTAAGTCTGGTAACTGTGTGTTTGTGGGCCTCTGCAGGGGCCTGGCTAAAGAGCAGTCTGGGATACGTCCATAAAGAGGGGAAGCAGTTAACTCTCACTTACATTGCCCCTCAGCTTGGCTATTGGGTGGCAGCCATGTCTCCTATAAATACAGGTAACACTCATTCTTTCCTATTCATTTTAGTTCCTTATTCAGTTCCCTATTTTTCCAAATAAAGATGACTCTGCAATATTTGACCTTTTATATGTCCATTAATGCTCAGAGAGGAGCCTGATGGGCGGATGAAGAAGTACTTTCAGCAGACAGAGATATTGACTTCTAAATTTGTTGGCACATTTACGGTGCTAAATATATCGGCTGCAGATTGTCATTATGTGGCGACTTTCAGCTTAAAAATGATCTTTATAGGAAATTTCTACTGTTGAAGTGTTACTAATGGATATTGTAAAGTGGAGGTCAATTAAAATGTATAATCGGAGGAAATGAATGGATGGTTTCCCGTATATGATGACCAAATATGTTTACATTTATATGTGCATTTATATTAAACGTGTATATGTTCTGTTGTAGGTCCTGTGGTGGCAAAGGACATAAGCACTTATCATACAGTCTTCCTGCTGGCCATATTAGGAGGCATGGCCCTGATTTTGCTCTTCCTGCTCTGCCTTTTGCTCTATTATTGCAGGTGTGTGTCTTTATTTAACAGAGGAAGCACAAACCACAATAAAAATATCTCAGAGAATGCTGAGTGTGTGTTTTTAGGAATATTTATGAGTTGCGGTGCTTCCAAATGTACAATTCTGCAAGTTAAACATGTCTCCATGCTTTTAGGAGGAAGTGTCACCGCCTGCGCCCCATCCACAGGAAGTTCACGTTGTCCTCTGCTCTTGATAGCTCTAAACGAGACCAGGCTACATCTATGTCCCACCTAAACCTCATCAATGAGACTCACCTCGACCACAATGGGGCGGAGCCGGACATGCACACACCTATGCTTAAACCCACACCCTACGACTCCTCCACCAATGAGCTTGTAGCTTCACGGGGCGAGCTCCACAGTCGAGGTTCAAACCACTATAAACACTCGGTTGAAATATTTCCACCTAAATCAGCTTGTTCTAACCATTCCAAGGTCTACGATATTTCTCCAGCACGCGGAGATTACAGACGTAGCTATACCTCTATCGCGACTTCATCTGTTCATCCTCTCCAGATGTCCATCTCATCCTCATCACCTCATCCTTTACATTATATCACTTCTGCGGGACGTCTGTCTTCAGAAAGTAAATCAAGCCTGCGTGATCCTCGTCTCTCTCCTGTTTCAGCTTCATCTACAAGCCCTGCTGGATCCCCCGAGAGGGAGCAGGGAACTGAACGCCGACCGGTTGATTATATGCTGTCTCGCTCTGTAGACCACCTGGAGCGTCCTGCCCCCCTTCCACGACCTGGAGCTCTGCTTAGCTGTACCTCCGAGCTACAGGTCAGTCAAGGGGAAGAAACCTATCGGAAGGCCCGTCCCACGCTTGTAATCCCTGCCCACTACATGCGCCTGCCTGGGACACACCCCCTTTCTGGACAGGCACTGCTTTTGCAATCAGATGAACAGAGTGAGTTGGAAAGCATCCAAGCAGAACTTAGCGCATGCCATCAGCCCCAGGGGCAAGTGCAGCACCCATGGCTAAAAGGAGAGCCAGGAGGAGGAACACAAGGAGCAGGGGAAGACCATGGAGGTGGAGTTGAGGCATGGAAACTTCAGACGGCAGCTATTCCTGCAGATCTCTCCATTCCCAACTCTCTCAGTCAGGCAGGCCTAGATGTTGTGCAGATGAACGGAGAAGATCAACTCCTTGCTGAAAAGACATTAATGGCGCTTAGAGGAGGAAAACCCCTCCCTCATCCGAGAGCTTGGTTTGTATCATTGGACGGACGTTCCAACGCGCACATCCGTCATTCCTACATTGACCTGCAGAGGGCTGGATGCAACAATAGCTGTGTAGGAAGCAACGATGCCAGTCTGGACTCCGGGGTGGACATGAGTGATCTCACACCGGGACGACGTGTTCGTGATGCTGGCAAAGTTCAGGTTCAAGATAGAGTTAAGGCTGAAGATGGAGCTCAGCCTGTTGTTGAAAATACACCTTTGGTGTTCATAGAAGATTCAACTGTTAATACAGGTGATAGCAGCAGCAGCCCTACTCCAGTCTGTAGCCCTGAAGAAAACTCTGTTCAGCCTCTACTGCAGGAACAAGAGAAAGAGGAGGATGAGGAGACCCCCTCACCCCCATCTCCCCATCTTCCTCCACAGCTTCCCTCACCACCTTCTCCACCTGAGCCTGTGAATGAGTCGGAAGAAGAGACGGGGACAATCAACGAGGGTTTTAGGACTGAAGACACTCAAATGCACACAAGCAATAGCCGCCCAAACAACCTGGTCGTACCTGATGACAGCGGTGAGGATGAGAACAAGAAGAGTCCTTGGCAGAGACGAGAAGAGAGACCTTTAATGGCCTTCAACCTGAAATGACACAACATTTATGGGCTGCCCCCCGCTAGACTTTTGAATGGTGTTGCCTTATGAGTGCAGATCTGTGTGTGGCTCTTTGCCTGTGGTAGTGAAAGCCAAGCAACCTGTAGCACAACTTAAGTTTGAAGCAGCTGTGCCTCGCATTCGTGAGCGAGGAGTTTCCAAAGCAAAAACACCATCACAAACCAAGACTTCAATGCACATCTGCTGTGGCTTTTCTATACACAGACTCTGAGCAAAAAAAATTGCAAATCGTTGCAAGCCATTGTATTTGTGGAATGTTGACTATGCTTTATGAAATGCTGCTGTTTTTGAGCAATATGACATCTAGTGGCAACATGTGTACACGTCAGAACAGTGTACCAAGAGTGTTTCCCAGCACTTATTATGGGATGACTAGTGGAGTGTCTTCCACAAGTTGTAAAATTTTTTAAAAAACCACTGTAATGGGATCATTTTGCCTCACAATCTATATTGTACAATGTTTCCTTATTTTTAGTTCTGTTGGTAATCCAAATCGTGCATTTACAAGTGAAATAAGGCTAAAGCTTCTGAGACCAAATACGTTTATATTATGCAACCTGTTTGTTCCTGTCAGTCATTCATTATGGCTGTGTTGAGCACAGATTTACAAATGTATCTTTCCACTAATCTTTGGATGCCATCACAGTAGAACTTTACAATATGAAGCTATTATTATTCAGACAAGCAGACATGTCTTGGAAAAAAATCACCTATGCATTGCTATAAACTGAAGGATTATGTAGCTTTAGGTGTCTGTTTTTATTTGAAACCACTATGTAATGTTCATTTAACATTGGTGAATATTTTATTCAGTTTGTGTTATGTTTGGACTTGCCTTAGTATGTGAGTGAAGTTGACTGCACATTCAGAGCCAGATAAACACATTACATTAAAACACACACACACACACTTGCATGAAACAACCACCAGCTTTTCCTTCCCAAACTGTCATTTCTGTCTTAAGTGCCTTTTAAGAAATCATTTATATCCAGCATTGTGTTTTTTCTTTTATCTCCACTATGTTTCAGTTTGTGACTCTGGCAGTATATTGACTCCATCTAACATTACTCCCCTCTTTTTCCATTGATGTTTTTGTGTTTGTGTGTGTTAATGTTGCACCTGTCTAATGACTGATACCCTGATATTAGTTTTTGCCATATGTATGTACATATTAATTCACCTGGTTGTTTATGCCTGTGCGAGTGTGTGTGTTGATCTGTGTATTGGTGCGTCTTTTGTAGACATGGAGTGTGTGTATGTACTGACGTAGGACTGAAAGCAATGTGTCATATTTGAAAGCTGTTGCCAGGATAACCACTAGGTAAGAATGCTTCTGTCAGTGAGCTTTTCAATAATCTTTTCGAATGTGTGGGCTGATTGCTTGTATTATAATTCAGGCCTATAATCCCAATAAAACCAAAATACTGAGCAACATTTGTGAACAAAATATTTTAACAAAAAAAACATCCAAGTTTTATTATGAAATAAAGTGACCGAACAACATCTGCAGTATGACAGATGTGGCACCCACTGTTATTATGTTCTCACTGTGTTAAGGGTGAGAGCAATGCAACTTGAATTGCAGTGAATTGCAACAATGAATTGACAGTGGGGTCAATTGGAACATGTAGTTTTTATGTTAGCAATGTTGTCTCAACACTGTCTCAACCATATTTCTTTTAATAAAAGCAGTGAGGACATACACAGTGATAGGCAAATACTCATCAAATAATAACCAATAAATAGTTTGTGTGATCCAGCAGTAAATCCCTTGGGACTTGAAGTGATGGTACTGCTTTGTGTGTGTTAAAATATATAGAGTTTATAGGCAGATTATCACAAATAATGCACAATTTAGATGTGATGTTTGAATCGCTGTATCACTAACGTAACATGTCCATCACAGTATTTAAAATAATGGATCAATGCATGTTTTTCAGTGTATGATTATTATATCTTTGACTCCAACTAAACATTAGAGCATGTACTGTATTACATACAGTATGTATGAACTGTATTATGTAGTTTTAGGGCTCTGAATCAATGGTAGATAAAAGTTCATTTGAACAATATCAAAAACATCCAAATCATAAATCCCTCAGACACAAGCAGCCTCAATAAAACATTTTTATACACCTACGCCTAATTTTCCTGTCAATAAACATTTTCAATACAAATAATGGACAAATTGCTGAACACTTGAATGTGTTTTAAACGTGAATAAGTACATTATTCCGAACCATTAATAATAATCGGTAGACGGTGCTGTTTCTCTTGGTTTTACTGAGTGTCGTGAGGATTTGCTGTAGATTCATCCATGATGGCGGAGGACAGTGAGTCCGCGGCCAGCCAGCAGAGCCTGGAGCTGGACGACCAGGACACCTGCGGCATCGATGGAGACAACGAGGAGGAAAATGAACACATGCAGGGGTGAGAACATGGTGGCAGGCGGGGAAGCGCATGTGAGCTCGGGGTTTCACTGGCGGATCGTCGCCTTTTAACAGCTCGAGAGATGTAAACAAACGGTTAGCTTAGCAACCAGGTAACCAGCAGGCGAATCGCTGTATATTTTAAAACCGTCTGCTAAAATTGAAGCTTGTTTAGTTGTTTAATAACGCTGTGTATTTAAAAAATCACTTAAAAGTGTAGATGTTTGCCTTAGACAGCTGGTTGCGTGTAATCTAAGAGTTAGCTGTAGCTAGCTTTATTTTAATGTGAAGGATTTATTTAAGTCCTGTTGTCAGTATGTCTGCTATGTTTTTCAAATGTTGTATCCTTTGGGTTTTTTAGGTAAGCATTGTTTCGTTTAAATAATGTAAATGGAAAGCATCGAACTGACTTCAAACAATACAAACAGGCTTGATTCATATCATCAGCTGATCAACATTGCGGTCGAGCATTTTTAAATATCGAGCGTGGTGACAATATCGCGATTTAACGTGGGTATGAATAGCAGATCCGCTGTTGTCAAGCAGACCAGCGATCCTCAGACCCTCAGAAAGGCCCATAAAGTTCACCTGCTTCTATTAACAGACAAACACTTGCTGTAAAGGTTTCATGGTGCAGTCACCACCCAGGCCATTGTTGTATCATCAGTTCATTTGACACCTTCATGTCTTTGTCTGATGTTTGTATTAAAGATTACATGCATATTGAATAGGATGTGTGTGTGGTAGATCAAAGATGTTGTGATTGTGTTAAGGAGTCCTGGAGGAGATCTTGGTGCAAAGAAGAAAAAGAAGAAACAGAAAAGAAAGAAGGAAAAGCCCAGCTCAGGAGGAACTAAGTCTGACTCTGCCTCTGATTCTCAGGAGATAAAGGTCTCTGCTCTGAAATCCAGTAAAGAATTGTGTACTGTAGTCCAATGTTTGTTCTGTAAATCTCTAATTCTCTTGTGAAACCGCAGAGTGAATTTATTGAAGCTTAAGTTTTTAAGAATGCAATAACTGACTCTGTTTCTGTCTCAGAACCCTGCCATTCCCATGCAGAAACTGCAGGACATTCAGAGAGCTATGGAGCTCCTGTCCACCTGTCAAGGTCCAGCCAAAAACATTGACGAGGCCACAAAGCACAAGTACCAGTTCTGGGACACCCAACCTGTGCCCAAACTCAGTGAGTCCCGCATTACTCTGCTGTTTCACAACAGTCAGCTGTTCAGTTGCAACATTGCAAACTTAAGCAACTTGGCAAACCTGAAACAATCTGAATTTGGGTGATTTTTTTTATATTGTTCCTCCAACAGTGTCTCAATCAGCAAACAAATCAACAATTTATTCACCAAACACAAGCTCAGGATGGATTAAATCAGTTACAGCTGGTGGTTTACAAGTGTGGGGGAGATAATAATAAGATGTCCCTTGTTAATGGCAAAATGTGTATGGTGTCAATTACTGGCCACTTGCTATTCAGTCCATTTTAGAGCTCATTCAGTCATCATATAGGAAAGCTAGGCCTCCAGACTGGACAAAAATGCATTGAAAGCCCATTGTCCAATAAACAATGAGATGTTTTTCTTATGCCACTGGAATCAATAGACTTTACAATCTTGCTTAACAAGTTCCCTCTGTTTCATTGCAGATGAGGTGGTGACAACCCATGGGCCCATTGAGCCAGATAAAGAAAATATCAGACAAGAGCCATATTCCCTCCCACAGGGATTTATGTGGGACACACTGGACCTCAGCAGTGCTGAAGTGGTATGTTTAATCCTAGCAAGTGTGTAAACCTACCTTTTAATTACTATTAAACCCAACTGATATGCTGTATGTTTACTGTATGACTTAATGCAATAATAGTCTATATTTACACTGTGAATTTCCTATTTATTGATGTATTAGCTTGTCCTTTGCAGGCGTAATCATGATATTATCTTTGTCTTTTAGCTGAAGGAGTTGTACACTTTGCTAAATGAAAATTATGTTGAGGATGATGACAACATGTTTAGATTTGACTATTCTCCTAACTTTCTAAAATGGTAAGTTATTGAATCAAGTGGTTGGTTTACTTGTGGTTAATTTTAACCTCATGCTTAGCAGACTTCCAAAGTCATCTTACAAGTCATTCAATTCTTATATTCAAAAGGTGTTCAGAGCAGCTCTCTTGCCCCTCGTCTTGCTCTTTTTGGATTCAAAATGCCCCCTTTTTGTTATAACCTATCAATACACCCAGCTAATCTTCTGCCATCTCTCCCTGTAAGGGCATTACGTCCCCCAGGTTGGCTGCCCCAGTGGCACTGTGGGGTCAGAGTCTCCTCCAATAAAAAGCTTGTTGGGTTCATCAGTGCCATTCCTGCAGACATCCACATCTATGACACGTGAGTTATGGCCACATTATATCATTTCCTGCTTTGAAATCCTACAGTATACACTTTCAAGTTGTAGTAAACAACTTTAACAGTCAGAAAATTGCTGATTGGTGTTGCTATTGCTGACTGGCTACGAGAAGTGTTATGGTGTTGTGGTGACCAGTCTGATCTACCTTTTTCTTTCATTTACACAGCCAGGACTATGTGCACACAATGTTTTTTGCAACACAGAAATCTAGCAGATATGTTTGTTGGATGTTGATATCACAGCATTTACAGTAATCAATTTCTGCACCTGTAGTACAGTCCACACTATGTCACTGCTACTCTTTATGTTTCAAGGTTAAAGAGGATGGTGGAGATAAACTTCCTATGTGTGCACAAAAAACTGCGCTCAAAGCGTGTAGCTCCTGTTTTAATCCGAGAGATCACGCGGAGAGTGAATTTAGAGGGAATTTTCCAAGCTGTGTACACTGCTGGTGTGGTGTTACCCAAACCTGTATCCACATGCAGGTACCAATCAGAGCCCAAATAGCATCATTGTGTATATGTACATAGATACTTCTAGTTGTTGCTTTGAATTATGAAGAGATCATGAACTTGTTATAAACTATATCTTTGCAGATATTGGCATCGCTCTCTTAACCCCAGGAAGCTTGTAGAGGTGAAGTTTTCCCACCTCAGCAGAAACATGACACTACAGCGAACAATGAAACTCTACAGATTACCTGATGTAAGCCAATTTGTTTCACACTTCATTAAGTGTGTTTACAGGGCAGTTCTAATCACACTAGAAGCAATCTGCTGCTGATTTTTTTATATGAGCCAGAGGTTTTCAACTTTTGTCCCTCAAGGATCTCTTTCGTGCTCCTTGAAGGCTTTAGCTACTCAACATTTTAGTAACTCTGAAGACCTTGACCAGCTTGTTCAGGTGTATATGATCAGGATTGGAGCAAGACTTTGCAAGAAAGTAGATCTGCAAGATAGTAGATCAAGAAAGTAGGGCCAGAACTGAGAACCTCTGCTTTTAAGGTATAGGGTCTATAGGTTAGAACATTTATGTAAGTACCCAGGATCAAATTTAGACTAAACCAAACAGTTTACTGTTATCACATATTTTCTCATTCTATGTTTGTCATTGTAGAGTACTCGCACCCCGGGTTTGAGGGCAATGGTAGAGGGAGATTTGAAGCAGGTGACAGCACTGCTACAGAAACACCTCAGCAAGTTTCACCTGAGGCCTGTCATGGGTGAAGAGGAGGTGAAGCACTGGTTCCTACCACAGGAAAACATCATTGACACTTTTGTAGTGGAGGTATCTGCTGAGAACATTCATCCCTATAAAGATCTGATGGCTTTTACAGTGTAACTATGAGTTTAACTTCTATGAGTATCCTCTCATGTGTTTGAAGGGTTCTGGTGGACTGCTAACAGACTTCATCAGTTTCTACACTCTACCATCTACAGTGATGCACCATCCACTGCACAAAAGCCTGAAGGCCGCTTATTCCTTTTACAACGTCCATACAGAAACGCAGCTCATAGACCTGATGAATGACGCTCTCATCCTAGCCAAACTGGTACCATCACAACACAGCACATGCTCAGAGGAGCTAGATGGAAATACAGTCTAACCTGAAGAAATTAGCATTACTTGCTCATGATCTCAACTTATTTCATTATTTGATTCTTTTAATGGCATGTTTAATAGATTCCTATTATAATACTTATGGTTTGTTGTTAAATTAGCATTATCATGTTGTAATATATTCATATTTCTTTTTTGGGAACAACAGAAAGGTTTTGATGTTTTTAACGCGCTGGATCTAATGGACAATAAGACTTTCTTGGAAAAGCTCAAGTTTGGGATTGGAGATGGAAACCTGCAGTATTATCTGTACAACTGGAAATGTCCCCCCATGGACCCAGAGAAAGTAAGTTATAAATACTTTTTCGGCTTGCTTTTTCCTTATAAATCCCAGCTTTGATGTTTCATAAAGTACAGAAACACAGAACTTGTTTAAACTGTGTTATATGTTTATTGGGTGCGGAGACACTTTTTTTAATGGTATGAAAAGTCTTTTACACACTTTAAAATTGCTTGGATGACCTCAAACGACATTGTTATAATGGCTGCATTGATTCTAGATAGTTTAACAGCTCCATCTGCATCAAAATCTGTGCATACCATACTAGAAGACATTGAAGATTCACTGAATTAGGACATTTATTGATCATTTTGAATCATTCACAAATGGTGTAAGCCATTCAACTGAAGTCAGTCACCAGTAAACATTTCTATTATTGGAATGTGTTTAAATTCACTTCTCTGTCTTCCCCAGGTTGGCCTTGTTTTACAGTAACTGGCTTCTTGTTAGATGACGACTGACTGAAGACCCATCTCAAGTTCTCTGACTTGGACTTGGTCACCATACAGAAGAAAACCTGATCTCCATTCAAACTGAATGAGTTATGTTGTGCAGCTCTTTTAGGTCTTGTTCCAGTTATTGAGGGGTCTCCCTCTTTTCTTTCTGTCTTTAACTCTCTTTCTGAGAATGTGAGAAACATTAATAACATCAAACACATTCACAAGCTGTATACACACGTATTTCCCCTAACATGCAAACTGTATTCTCTCACAGACATGTTTTGTCCCATATGTTTAGTTTTTGTTCATTTGTTTTGTATTATGAAGGTGTGTTGATACATTTGTGTGAATTAGCAAGCTGTACATTTAATGCCAGATATTTATTACGTTTTGTGTTGTTTATAATGGACCAGAAAAAAAGGGGGGGGGTTGAAATCCAAAGTCCTTTTTTATGGAGCTGCCTTTGAAGTCATACTGTTTGGTGTTCCTGCTGTCAGTGGGAAAGCCGTTCATGTTAAACGTGTGGAAGATTGTATTGCATTTTAAAGCACATCACCAACGTGTTTGTAAAGGGCCAGAAAGCTCTGAGGTGCGTTTTAAAGAATACGTTTTGTTTTGTTATTTAGGTTTGTGTGTTGAATTTTTGAATGCTATTTAAATTATTTCATAAAGGCATGTTTGTTACATTTTAAGTACCTCTGTCCCTTATTATCTTTCCTTATTTCCTTATGTTTTTAAATTATTTTAGAATAACAATTCTGATATTTAGAATTGTATTTAAGTTATGTTTATTTTTGATTTTGTATGTTTCTTGGTTTGTTTTGTCAGTATTCTTTGCATAGACCGTAACCTCATTGAAATGGTGTGTTTGCTGTCAAGCCCTGGTGGTTTTGTTATATTTAAGCACAAGGAGAGCTGAACAATCGTGTGTGTTTTGATATAATTGAAGATGCAGCCAGGAAACATTTTTTGCTGTTCAGTTGGCTGTCAGTTACAATCCCTGTTAAAGCATAAAGAAATGTGAACAATTTTATTATATATCAAAAACTGATTTTGTGTTACTACAGCTTATCTTGTCATGGTTTGCTTTAACGTACTTTAAATCAACAATATGCTTTTAAGATCACGTCCAAACATGCTTAAAAAAAAAACCCTCTCAGATCTCCAACTTTTCGGCTTCATTTCAATGCGGTTTATTCGAGACTGTCCAGGGCACTTTGCGAATGTCAGTTTGAGTATGTTTTTCTAAAGCTTGCTGAATGAAATGAGCATGATTTTTGTCAATCTGTGTGGTGTAAGAACATGTGGGTTACGATGAGAACACTCCCAAGTACTTTAATTCAGAGAGGTTGTTTTTTTAAAATGTCAAATGAGTAGTTTTAAATGATCAGCTTTCTCTTTCTGAAAACAGTATTTTTATTGAATTCCATTGCAGGTTGTTTAAAGTAAACTGATATGGGAATAAGTACCAGCACCATGTCAAACATGAAAAGTCACCCAAATATCTTAATTGTCAAAAATAAACATTGATCAAGGTATACCAGCATGGATATTTGACTGAATAAAAGCATCTAAAATATACAATTAATCTGGGTCTTTGTTCACTCAATAACCATCAAACCTCTTTTTAAATAAAATTATATACAATTATGTTAAACAGGCAGTATATTTCTACTAACAGTAGTTGGAGACTGAACCTGCATTCACCTAAAAAAACAACATTTTTAATTTAAACAATACATTTACTTTTTTACTTTAATTTACATTTGAAGACTGCAGGGTTACAGGAGATGCATCGCTGGCTTCATTCAAATCTCTTCTACACACAACCACCAAACTCATGTCTTTCCAAGCCCATGGTGACCACATTGATGCAGATCGCCAGTTGCATCCTCACTGCCGCGTTGGTCCAACAAGGTTCAGATGGCTTTGAAGGGGCCTGTTCGCTTTTTGCAATCTCGGGGGCTGGTTTGTGATCTTCAGTGGGCTCTTATGCCTTTTTATAATAGTTAAATATAATATAATAATAAAATAATATGCATTTACTTTCCACACTGTGTGCTCGTCTCTCTGTGCGCAGACATGTTGTTTTTGAAATCTTTTTTCTGTGGTTATTCAATGAATCGTTTCAGTGTCCTAAAATACACACTGCCATCTAGTGACCGTCTGTCTTTTGCATAAAGTTATATTTATATAAAGTTTAATTTTTTTATTGCATAATTGTTACTCCTTTATACCTTATTTTCACTTCTTAAAAGGATTAACCCAAAAAATTGTGGGCACCCGTCAATAGTTAATGAAGTTTATACGTCTGTGGTAACACAAACAGTTAATGTCAATGTCCATAATGTATTTTTTCTTATGCTTTTTTTTTTTTTTTTTTTTTAGAAAAATCTGCATGTGTGCCACTAAACAGCTGAAAGCACGATGCCGAAATTGGGTTTCATCACAGAAATGGAGCAACCTCGGTTCACCGGGTTTCGCCGAGCTTTACAATGAACTTTCCCTCGGACGTTCCGTCGACCAATCAGCGCTCGCTTCACTGCGGCAGCGGCGCTGTGCGGGTCACAGTGGGCTGTGATTCATCTGTAGACGTGCGCTGATTTTCAGAGGACTCGCCTAGCGACGGTACACTGACCGAAGAAAATGACTTTGCAGGTATTTATCGTCAAATTTTTCGTTTAATTTCACGTTCCTTATGTTTGTTGCGAGTTGTAATGCATGCATTTATAAAAGCCTTTTTGATATTCCTTTAGGTAAACAGCTGGATATGTAGGTGTGATACAAATATTACGAGCCCCATTATATTATAATAGTGCTGTATTATTTTCTGCTGTATGCGTTAATAATGCGTTATTTTTCTTGTATATTATTTTTTTGTTATTTTGCGCGTTGCACGAGTTTTTTTTAACTGCAGCCTCTGGACGCGCGCTTGACTAGTGAACATAGTATATTACGTAATTTCGTCCGTCATATAAAAGTTTGACATGCGACATACAGTATAAACATAAAACCTTGACTTCTACAGCTTGTAGGTTATATATAAATAATTTTTTGATATTTATGTATCATTTATTTATATTTGTTTGATATATACATTTATATATAACGATGTTTTCTATTTGTTGGTTGTGAATCTGAACCATAGGCTCCGTACATGTGGAAATAAATCATTGTCATTATATAGTCATTATAAACGTGCATGGGACAAAATGGGTTAGATTGTGGTGGTTTACCCTAAAGTTGATGTAAGCAGTTAAATTTATGGAGTATTTATGGAGTATTCATCAATACTCCATAAATAGTATTGATGAACGTTTTAAGTAATTATGTTTACTGGCAAATTATTGTTTGTGTCTGTAGGCAGAATTTGAGCAATACGCAGAGAATGTAAAAAAAGTGAAGACCAGACCATCAGACCAGGAGCTGCTGGATATGTACGGCCTCTACAAGCAAGCGATTGTTGGGGACATTAATATTGGTAATTATTGTAGACAATGATTACTTCTGTTACATTCAGATCTACAGTCATTGCTGCAAATGTGTGTCTTCCTGTGCAGATAAACCAGGAATGATGGATATGAAAGGAAAAGCTAAATGGGAGGCATGGAATTCAAGGAAAGGTAAAAAAATGAGCAATTTATCTATGAATAAATTGCTCTTCTATACTATTTGTACTGAGCTATACATTGGGCCATGTGTAACCCTTGCTGAAAAGGTTTTCATTTCACATTGATTTTATATAATATATACTATAAGAAAATATACTCTTTTTTCAGGTATGTCACATGAAGATGCCATGAATGCCTACATTTCCCTGGCCAAGGAAGCCATTGAAAAGTATGGAATGTGATGGAAACACACACATTACAGTAGATATAAATTACATCTGGAACAAATAGCAGGATGGTATTTTACCTATAGATAAAATAAACATCTTAACCACTTTTTATATACAAATTTTCTTCTGTAATATAGGATAATAGACTAAAAATAATACAAGGCATTTAATTTAAAGAGTGAACAATTTAATAAACCTGTCAAATATCATTTGGTTTGGTTGTCTTTTTTAAATATCCATTTTATCCAAAATCTCAAATTCTGCAGGAAGTACATTTTTATGTATTGCTTCATTAGAATTAAGCAAAGTTCTCAGATTTCAGGACCAGCATTTGTCCTCTTGCACACAAAGACTTTCTTTGTCCTTTCAGAGTGCGTATTGAAGCGTAGTCATCACAACAGCCCTTTGGATCAGATGCATGCAGAATGTAAAATGTGGAAGTCCTGCCAAGGCCAGAACAGGCCCTTTTTTATAGGGTTGCCAAATCAGAGACAAATCATGAATCACAAAAAAGCTCTTAAGTAAATGAAACAACCTGTGTTCTGTATTTCAGAATGATCAGTATCTGGTAAAATTTATTTCAGTATTTGGTAAAATGTTTTTTTTTTAAATGTACTACCTGCTAAGCATTTAAATTAACTTTTATAAGCCTTATATGTTTTATACTACTATATGTACTATACTTACTATATAAACATATGTATGTTTACACATATTGTGTACTAATAAAAACATTCCCCGCTTTAAATGTAAAAACCATGAACGTACTTTTATAAAGTTACTTTATAGACTGTCTGGAGTCGTTTTTAACTTAAAAGTTATGCCATGTCCCTCGTCGAGATGCGCTCTAGAGAACCTTTATTTTGAAATACGTTCATGCAGGTGGACATGTTGAACGAGTCATTCTTATTGTTTACGACTTCACACTCTGTAACTGGGGCAAAGGTAACGGGAACGATTCCCGTGCTGGTGTAAACATACACACCGAGATTGCAGGTTGACAAAATATCAAAGCTCTCCGTTTCACCACGTACAATCTGGCATTTCTGTTTTTGGGTGATCGTATAATACTCTCCTGACTCGCTAAAGTAAGTCACGCTATTATTAGTTTTGTTTGCTGCATTTTAAGTTGATAACCTGCATTTGTGTTTATGTCTTATTTTTGTATTTATTTATATGCCAGCTGAAGCTATAGAGTTTAGGGTGAGTTTGAGTGATTTTACTGCGTTAAATCCAGATGACCGCATTAACTATGATTACGTCATGTGCACGTTTCTACGTGAAATAAAAACAGATTTTGCGAAAGTGTGTTTATAAACTGATTTAAATGGCAACTTTCCGATTGTATGCGCAGTTAAAATAATGGATAATCAGATTTTCGAGTCCACCGCTGAACGGACGTTTCAGTATCAGGGCAGTCTACCTCCTCTACCTGTGCCGTCTCTGCATGGCACACTGAGCAAATACCTGGATGCAGGTGAGAGTTCACCATTGCTTATATAATCTACAGCCTGGACTGCAGGGTTTCATGTGTCCTGCATGGAAGTTTAGATGTTTATGATCAGTCAAGTGATTTTGCCCTGCTGATAATGTTAGATGTATGATGAAAATGTCTCTTTGGGGTTTAGAACTTATTTTATTATTTGTCCAGTGAGGCCTTTTGCATCCGAGGAGGAGTTTCAAGCTACCACAAATACTGTGAAGCGCTTTGAGGAGGGCATCGGCCAGCTCCTACACCAGAAGCTCCTGCAAAGAGCCAAATCCAGGCGCAACTGGGTACTCCAAATAAACCACAACGCTTTGCATATTTCTGAACAACAGAAATCATTCAAGTAACATGATTACTTTAATGTGTGATCTGTAGTTTGTCTGATTGTGGTGTATTTTAATCATTAGCTTGAGGATTGGTGGCTGGACTCTGCGTATCTGGAGTTGCGTATTCCTTCTCAGCTGAATGTGAATTTTGGAGGACCTACCGCCTACTTGGAACACTGCTGGCCTGCGCGTGAGGGCACTCAGCTGGAGAGGGCCAGCATGGTTTTGTGGCTCACACTCCAGTACTGGGAGCTTCTCCACACGTAAGCAAGCGCTCATGTAAACTACAGAACTACAACAGCAGGGTGTGTCATTGATTTACATGCCATACAGCCATGACATAGTGATCAGGGGTTTTTAACTGGTTTTGCATCAGGGCCATTTTAATACTAAAGTGAAAATTTAGTATTAAAATTTTAATACTAAAGTGAACAAACCTGTACTTCACATCAAACAACAAAGTTCATAAAATTACTGTGACATTCACAGCTCAATAATATTTTATTTTTAACATTACTGACAATTTTATAAATGCTTATAAAACAAAAGTATGGTTTACCAGCCTTACCCATGCAACAAAGACTATGCCAAAAGTTGTATTATTATTAGCCATATTACCTAATAACAGCTATGTTTGTGACAAAGTACAGTAGAGTACTTTAATTACTGTTAAAACCGTTGTGTACAGTAGGTTAATGTTTAACCTGGTGGTGAAACCGCCATCACTTCCAGTATTTTCTGTTTATTTATGATTGTGAATAGCTAGTCAGCACCTGATTTTATTGCTGTTGTTGTTGATTAGGGAGAAGTTAGCCATTCATAAAGCAGAAAATACACCCTTCGACATGGATCAGTTCCGCATGCTCTTCTGCACCTGCAAGGTTCCTGGAATCACCAAGGACACCATCCTCAACTTCTTCAAAACAGGTCATTACACTTAGGCATTCCCAGATTCTATGTATGCATGTATCTGCACGTTCATTTATATTGCATGTGTGGTCTCTGTGTGTTTTAGAGAGCGAGGGACCCTGCCCTTCCCACATGGTGGTGATGTGTCGTGGGAGGCTGTTCACTTTTGATGCCCTCTGTGATGGTCGTATCCTCACTCCCCCAGAGCTGTTGAGGTAGTGATGTCTTCATCTATTCCGTATTGCTTCTCACATCCCTCTCACTTTAATTTATTGTTCCCAAGTTACCCAGTTTATAATTCTTCTGGTTGGTTCTGTTGGTTAATGTTGATGTTTTGGTGTTCTTTAGGCAGCTCACGTACATTAAGGACTCTTGTGATGGAGAGCCGGAGGGGGATGGAGTGGGTGCTCTGACCACTGAGGAAAGGACCCGCTGGGCCAAGGTAAAAGCCACGCCCACCCCAACCAATCATATTGAAGCAATAGATAAACTACACCTGGCATTGTATCATTGATAAATTTTTACCATTTATTGTGATCAACACTTTATTAATGTGTTCTAAAATGCATATTGCAGGTTTATCAAAACTGGATTCTTTCCTTTTTCAGGCACGGGAGTATCTGATCTCTATTGATCCTGCAAATAAAGCCATACTGGAGACCATTCAAAGTTCTTTGTTTGTACTGTCTCTGGATGATGGCAAATCCTATTCCACCCCTGACAATTACTCAAAGGTCAAACACAAAAAGTTATTAGCCCGTAGACCAGTAAATGCTCACTTTTAAGGGCAGATATTGTAGTATATATGTTACAGTAATGTAGAAAGGCACTGACTGGGGTAGTTATTATCAGTTATCTCTTTTTCTCTCCCTGCACAACAGCTGATCCAGTTGGCATTGACCGGTGACCCAACAATCCGCTGGGGTGATAAATCTTACAACCTGCTCTCGTTCTCTGATGGCACCTTCGGTTCAAAT
>JAZGTK010000449.1:0-71538 GCA_036877625.1 Ambastaia sidthimunki
ATTGTTTGCATGCACCGCACTCGCTAACACGGCCGTTTTGCTGGTCGTGATTTGCGCTTGATGAATGGCTATTTAGTGTGACCATTCTTAATGCAGTCTTACGCGCGGGGAGCTGATGTATGAGATCATAACGTCAACAGGCAGGGAATAAAATATATCTTTTTTTTCTCTCACTCTCACTCTTAGAATCATGAGATATGCGACTCAAGCCAGGCTGTTATTACAGGCTCAATAATTAAGCAATATTTCCCAATCAGCCAGAGCTGACAGAGTCTGGCTAACGATTCTGCCCGGACTGCCACGTGGTGCATCATGGGAAATGCCACGGTCAGGACCAGAGCAGTAAGTTAAGAGATGTGTGAAATCATAATTGGCATTCATCAGGGAGGGGAGGGGCTGAGAGGAAAGAGGCTAAAACAATTAGAGGCAGCAGTTAAAACACGATTTAACCTTGATATTCTCACTACACTTTAATGCATGTAAGCAGCACCTGTTTTTTTGACCGGTATACTCACACATACACCTGCGTAAACGCACTTTGCTTTTTACCTATCGCGAGTGTGCAAGTGCTTTGAAAACAAGGTCAGATCCTTCGCATTTTCTCCTTAAAAGTCTGACCTGACGTATTCCTGTCATGTAGCAGAAAATCAATCCCTTCAACGCTGCTGCAAAAACTCCATCGTGTACGTGTTTACAGGGTTTCTCTGACGCATTGTTGTGGTCAGCGCAGGGCCTTGTGTGTGTGGATACCGGCTAAAACAAGCGCCAGGGTGGGTGTGAACGTAAGCTGTTTGTAAAGCTCTCATTTCTTTTGTTCTGCTGAGGTGGAGATGGTGGAGGGTTGCATGGCTTGTTCACGGACCAGGTTCAGCACTTGAGACAGAGCCCTAAGCTTGGAGCTGTTTGCTGGAGGGTTTGAAGATAAAATGACAGATTAGGAAAAGCTCTCCCATAGGCTGTCTTGAAGACTCTAGACGTATGGTGCTTGGACAGAAGCCAAGTGTGTTGAGAAGAGGCCCAGCCATTAAGACGGACACCATTCGACCTACATCTCACAGCAAAGCAATCACTTTTTCAATCACACACCTTTTATTTGGCATGTTACTGATGTGTCGTGTGCTACAGACTGAATCGTACCTTTGAATTGTACTGAATTGGTATATAAAGTATACTTTCAAGAAAGACCAGAACATCATAGACTTGGCAGTGAGATTTATAGATATAGGCCAGTAAATAACCCCCTAGCAACCCCTTGGCAATCAAGCACAACACACTAGTACCTATAGCAATCCACTAACATGCATTCAGAGCACCTCAGCAACCGCATAGCAACGCCCTGGCAACCACTTACAGCACTCTAGGCTGGAGTTACGCCTGGTCAAGCACCACTCACATTTTTCTGAGGAAATCTAGTTGTTGTGCCTTTGTCGTGAATGAATAGTCAGGTAGAAAAGTGTTCTGTTCCGCCCCAGTGCATTTTGGGAAATACGCAAAATGCGGTTGCCGTTTCATCAGCGTTTCAGTGCAGCATGCCAGCACCTTGAAAATGGTTTTTTAAATCAAAACAATGTGAGAATCCTTTCTGTGGTTGTCAGGGGGAATGTGGCAGAAAGCGCATTGTTTGCACAGCGCCCTGCATTTTGCTTTCTCCCGTGATCTATTATCTGCATTATTCATTGTATTCACAATAACACAACCCAAAAAATAACAGGCCCCAAAACAAGCTGCCTTCAGGCTCTGCACAAAACAATACGTTGTCAAGGACAACAAAGGTCATGACATCAAAGACTGAAAACAATACAAAGCGTCATTGAGTAATGAACATGTTTTCATGCTTATAGTGCCAGTATGTGTGTATCAGTATAATATCAGTATGTGTGCATTTCCTGGGATCGAACCCATGACTTTGAGGTTGCAAGCGCCATGCTGTACCAGCTCAGCATCAGCAATGTTTCACTTTAACACTTAAAGTTGCTTTTTTCATGAGCAGCTTGAAACTATAAGCTATGAAAGTCATACAGGAGCAACATCAGGGTGAGCAAAGGACGACAGAATCTTCATTTACGGGTGAAATTTTCCATTAAGATCACGTTAGAGAAAGAGAGAGACACACAGAGTGTCTACCTGAGAGAGAATCCTAACATGTATCTGATCATTTGAGGTAGTAAAGTGTGGAACAGGTTCACCGTTAGCGACGAGGGTTAAAAAGCCACGAGATATGACAGAATAAAAGCACTCACAGCACTCCAGCTGAGACATGATGATCAATACAGTAAAAAATACATTGTGTTTAGTTCCACTTCAGAGCTAAAGAGAAAAAGAATCAATCTTTGGAAAACAAACCTGTAATTTAGGGAACGTTTCAGAATGAAATGTCCTTAAAGGAGCAGTTCACCAAAAAATGAGTCACAATCATGTCAAACTTCTGTGGAAATTATTTATCACTTTTTATGGATGAAATAAAATGAAAAAATAAAGAATCGGAAAGCGTTAATTCTTTCAGATTCTCATGAACAAACGTACACAGAAGAAAATGTCATATAGATTTAAAATAGCATTAGTGTGCACACATACTGTAGGGGCATCATTTGAGTTTTTGGCTAATTGTTTTATGTAATGTAAGTTTTCCTTGTTTTCTTTCTAAGTTCTGCAGTTACACCCTTTTATAAGACAAACAGCAACTCAGGACAGACCCGTGACCCATTTTTGGGCCACAACCTAGTTGAGAAACAAGTGTGCTAAACCAGCTTTACTTTTCTGAAAATGTCTAGCCACCACACTTCACTTTGTACACAATATAGACTCTGTAAAATGTGATGGTAATCAAAATAGGTGTGTGTGTGTGTGTGTGTGTGTGTGTGTGTGTGTGTGTGTGTGTGTGTGTGTGTGTGTGTGCATACTGTATGTGTACCAAAGGTCTTGTTTTCCTTCAACTTGTCAAAACACAACAATGAATTGAGGAACAAAAAAGCACAATTTCTTCTAAAAGAAATGAAAAAAGCAATAGCTCTTTTTTCCACGTCTCGGTCTTTCTCTCTCATAAAGTATCAGTATTTACCACAGAGAAGTTGACAGCAGTAAAGGAGCAAAAGCAATTTAGTGTGGTCGGTGAAACGCGGGTTTGTCACGGTTCAAAATAGGACTGCAGAGCGTGGCCGCACATCTATTTCTGATGTCCGATGACTTGCCTCGGGAGACGGGAGGAATGCGTCGTTTTCCCATTTCGCAGAAAAATGCGAGTTGGAGGTGTTCATAAAAACTATGCTGCGTGTGAATTATACAGTAATTTTCAAGGTGGTCGACTTTCTGTCAGGAATTTCTGTCGGTCATTTTTTGGCTTCCTGTTGCAAAGCCAAAGTTGTATTTTGCTGTTCCTGGCACGGTTAACGGTTAAAGCTGTTTTAAACTATTGTTGTGATTATATAAATCCATCACGTGAAACTCCATTCCTAAATGTTGACGTTCCGTTCTGATCCCAACAAAGCAAATGAGCTGTTGCCATGGTAACCTCTTTAGGTATTCGTGAGCGTCTGTGTAACGATGTGGTTACGGAAATGTTGTTTGCGAACACTGTAGCAACGTATGTACCGTTAAGTAAAAAGAATAAGTAGAAGAGCTGTTGATAATTGGAAACAGGATGTAACTCACGTCATATGAAAGATCGCATGTAAAATTAGCCGTGAACTCTGTAAAAGACGGAAGGTCAGTTTTGAAGACATCTTTTGTGAGGAACATACAGAAACTTTCACGATTCTTTTCATCGTAGGTTGTTTATCAACAGAGACCTTCGCGAGCGACAGCTGTGTTCCGATTATGTGCTTTAATGGCTGATTTTTTGTGGTTCTTGGACTTTATTGATGTTTCATAAATGCAGCTGCTATAGCTTTTGTTGTAACATATAATCAATTTTCGTTAAATTAGCTCAGTGGCTCGTTGCACTCCTGAGATGTAAATGGTTTCTTGTCTTTGGTTTTGAAGGCCAGATCCAAAAGGAAACTTAAGTGTGTGCATGTGAGTTTAATTAAACTAGCAGCTAAATATGGTTGTTTCTTTCCTCAACCGTTCACACACTTTGACAATCAATTGTCATTTTTAAAAATTGTGTGCTGAATAAACTGAAATGTTAGTTATAGATTCTGTCTACTGTAGCTCACATATCTCAGTCACATTTCTGCATGTTTAAACTTGCTGCGTTTTGATTGGTCAAGTGACATTATTGTCAGTGACTGATTGGTCCCTGATTGATATTATTTATAGTGTGTTTTTGGCTAGTGGCTAGTATGTGTTCAACAGAACAAGTTTTAAAATGACATGAATAATTTGTCCTGTTTTTTTGTCCCATTTCTTTAGGCTCATACAGCATCAAATATCGAATCTGTGGCTTAGTGGTTGACATGCCCATTCTGACACATTGAGCCATGGTGCTCATTTGGGTGCTGTGAGGTCACGTCTCCCTGGCGAAAGAATGTCTAGTTTTTATGAAAAACAGGAAGACAGATTGTTGTGTTGAGTTAAACAATGTCCTATTAAATTGGTTTGTAGCCTCCCTCACAACGATTGTAATAATGAGCCTGTAGCCATAGTAACCAAGACAGTCTTATAGGCCTTTGAGACTGGATGATGGTGCTCATTACAGCACCGATCGAACGAATGCTGATTGTGAAAATTAAAAATCAATAGGACCAGAGGATCGTGAGGCAACATAAAAACCTGTACGTGATATTGGGATGGAGGGACAGCTGGAAAAAGGAGTGAACCACAAACTAAAAGCAAATACTTCTAATGTATTTGTAATTCTATTTAAAAAGTATGTAGGAAAAAGTTAAAGATGAGTGTGTACGAGTATTAAAGCGTTTTCATCACAATTCTGTGCTGTTGCAGGATTAATGATATGACCTTTGAAAAGCTGGGCTGTGATTTCCAGCGTGTTTACGATCATTAGGGCTTCGTTTCACACCCGCGCGCCCAGAATAGATGCATCAAAGCTGAAAAAGATTGGAAAGAAAGGAAGGGGGCGGGGCCAGAGACAGCGACATCAAGATGCAAATCCATAGCTGTGTCATCATCCGCTCACCACAAAATCAGTTTTACATTGACCATGTGCTCCCATTACTTTGCAGTTGTGGCCATAGTGGTGCAGTTCAGATCCTCATTGTCATGTGTTCACACTCGCATCTGAATCGAATCAGGTTTAACTTCAACAATGCTGACAGCAGGCAATAAAGGAAAGAGCGCATGTACTCTTGCAAACATTGTGATTTGAGAATGCGTTTGCTGTAGTTTCATTCTCTGACAGCTCTGTTAATTAGGCCACTCATAACGGCCCTCGTCTCTCAGCGTTAATTATTTCTTTATTCTCCTGAGCCAATTAAAAGCTCAACACTGCACTGCTGAGTTGTGTCTTTCAGAAAGAGCCCCAGGGTTTCCTCAACTGCTATCATTTAAAACAGCTTAAATATCGCATTCAGCATTGTAAGCCTACTCACCTACATCACACAAAAATGTGGCAATATAGTCTCCTATCACCTTTCCAGGTAACAGTTTTAGGTTGTAAAAACATTTCCATTAGTTAAAAAACTTTTTAAAAACATTAAGCAAGTTCTACTAACATTACTGCAAGAACGCTTTGACAGAACTTTTGGAGAATGTTAGCCAATGTTCTGAGAATGTTCGTTGTAAGCTGGGCTAAAGGGGTTTATTTTACTTTTAATATGTCTAAGTGTACATTATCTTCTAGTAAATAGATATGTACCAAAAAAAAAAAAAAAAAAAGTGAAATTTTGAAGTTTAGATTTGTTAAAGTTTTAACTTTTTACATAGTGATACAGAGTGATACAAAGGAAATGTGAATTTAATGATCAGGCCAATCAGAATAAAGTGCTCTGGAAAACTGTGGAATTAAGTTAATTAAAGTATCTAATATCTTCCAGCCACAGGTTTTAATTTATTCATGATTTTGTCAGCATGTGGTCCATATCTCTGTGTGTGTGTGCGTCCAGCAAACTCCAGATCTGTCCATCCCATAATGCATTTCAACCTACCAGCTAACAGCAAGAAGTTGAGTCTTTGGCATCTGTTTATACCCTCTGGCATAATGCTACCCACATTAGCATTACCTTGTGTTGTGATCTGACTTGCTCTCGGTAGAGTCCTGTAAAACTACAATTTCCATAATTTTCTCTGTGGCAGCCTGGAAGTGATGAAATATATAAAGCACTTACACACCTAATGCACCTCATTTTGTTGTATTAGCACTAAAAATGTTGCTAACTTGGTCAGAATGAGAACGGGAGAGAAATTAATTGTGTACAGATCATTTGAACACACATCACATCATTGTATAATAACTTCTTATATGGATTTCTGAGCTCATCTGTCATGTGGTTTTGAGAACGTTTGTAAATGTAAATGTAAACGTTTGTACTTGTTCATTTTCAGAAGGTGTCTGAGGGCAGATGTTAGGGACAATTGTGTGCACTAAATTTAATCTTTTGAAAACTTGGAGATCTTAAAGTTTAAACTTCAGCACCCAAAAGGTTAAAGGATTTCATGAAATGTTGTTCCAGTTTTTGTATGTTCTACCCAATGTACGTTATGCCATTTTATAGAAAATAAGCTTTAAACACCTGCCAACGTTTCATTCTCATGGAAAAGTACTAGTTTTTAAAACATTATTCAGTCTGTTATTAATAGGAAAACTGACAAATAGCAGCATCATTTTTTAAGTTTAGCCTTCAGAACTGGTTTAACTGGCAAGAAATATACAATTTTAAAAGCATGTTTTTACCATCACGTTGCAAATCGTCCAGGAACAAACTCTCCACCGTTGAGCACCAGGCCGTATTTGGGATAATACGATGCCTTTTGAATAATTGGGACATATTTTAAATGCATATTTGTTAACACCCTCATCACTGGCATTTAGCAACTGTGAATCATGCAGTAGATGAATACAGGCAGTAATTTATGAAAGTTTTTCTCATTTATTTACCATCGTTGGCTCCTGGCTCTCCTCCCAGTGCTCTGAGGAGGGACCGCCATCCGTCGCTGCCAGTTTCCTAATTTGTATTTCTGCGCACCAGCGAGCTTTTTGGCTGCTTTGGGTTTATAATAAACAAAAATAAAGCAAGAAAAGGCAAATTGGCTAAAAGTGAGATTCTGTCTTATTATAGATTCGTCTGTCGTATGTTTTTCACTTTTTGTGATTGGCTGTTTGTTTGGTTTTTCTCTTCTGTCTTCAGTGTCTCCAGCACTGAATGTGAAGTCTGAGAGACTCTGTTTGTTGCTATTTGTGCCCAAATCAGTTTTGACACAGTCTGACGAAACCGCAGCAGTTTGTAACAGATTTGTGAGGGTCTCGTACCTCGGAGAGCGTCTGGGGCGGAGTTTCGCTTTTGTGCTTGGAGATGAAAATGCGGAGGTCTTTAAAATGTGGCACAGGAACATAAATGTATTACACGCAGGGAATCACAAACCAATCAGGAACATTCAAACCAGTTTAAGAGACCTGCAGGTTCAGCCCTGTGCAAGCACAACATTTTGGGCAGCATAAAGAGTCATTTCAGGTGCCAGTGCGTGGTATAGAATATAAAACATAATAGCTCTGGATTGTGTAAACAGCATGTGTGAGTGTTCAGAAAGTCTTGAAATAGGAAGTGACAATGTGACAACCTCAAACAAAAGAGCACGTCTTAGGGTTAAAAAGAGTCTTTATAAGACGTCTTTCAGTAACTTAGCAGTTGCTGTGCATTTCGTCAGCTCCATTACAACATCTGTAATTAAACTCGCTTTCTGTCACAACACGGCAGACAAATTGAATTACAGTCTTTCAGCCCTTCTCTGTTTCTCTTATTAATTTCTGGAATTAATTTTCAGCTTTCTTCTCTTTGATCACAGCCTACAACTATAAATGATCAGCTCTCGTATAACATATAAGGTTTAAGAGTTTTTGTGGGTGTAAGTGCCTTCAAACATGTCTTTTAAAAATTTAAACGCTTTTAATGTTTTGCCTTATTTGAGTTATATTTACATTTACTGGCAGACACTTTTATCCAACGCGACTTACAACCAAGTTCTACATTTTATCAGTACTTGCGTCAGCTAGGATTCGAACCCACAACCTTTGCGCTGCTAACGCAATACTCTACCAAGCATTGAGCTACAGGAATACGTGTATAGTACCTTATATGTGCAGAAAGCTATACTGTAAGTCATTTGTATGTCAGTTACATTAGCAATGCAAAGGTTGAGGGTTCGAGTCCCACATACTGATAGAATGTATATCTTAAGTTGCTTGGACAAGACTGACAAATGTGTGTAATATTATTTTACATTCATGATCTTACACAGTTCAGTCATGTTTTTATTATTATGTATAAGTCGAACAAGATGACACTCATATGCATGTTTTGTGGACACGCCCCCTGCAAGGTGTAAGAACTTGCCTTGATTTACACCAGAGTGTGTGTTTGTTTTTGAGATGGGGGGTATTTGGCTGTATTGGGCCCCTGCGGTGTCGACTCAGCGGGGCTGGGAAATAACAGATGTACTTTTTATGTTTACATCTCTGGAGGCCAGCGCACACGTACACAGACACACTGACAACACTGTCAGTAGAAAGAGAGAGAGAGAGTTTGAGCGAGAGAGATAAAAAAAGTCTGCTTATCAGTCCACATGCTTTCGTCTCCATGCTGGCAGGCCGAGTAAGATAATTAAACTTCTCTCTGATAACTTCAGCTCGTCTCTCTCGTTTACTCTGACCGTGATTCATTGTGATAAGTAACATCGCAGAGGACGCGCTAAAGTCCCGCCTTAGATTTATTTGTTTGTGTTTCAGCAGCCCTGGATTTCCTTTTAAAGCCGAGCGTTTTTTTCCGCTCATGTCAGACAGTTTTCCTTCTGATACATCACTGGCTCTTTCTCTGTCTTTTGAGTTTAAGCCGCCGTTTATTTTAGGCCCGTTTCACGCAAGCTGTGCGCAATTGTCGCACATTTATTTTGGTTTCCGCATTAACAGGTTACGATATTCACGCTGCCCGCGTAAGCAGCACTGAGTCGCGGGAGCAAAGGTGCAAAAGTTGTAGCTAAGCTGAACTCAGCAGAAAAAGCTTTTAAAATGTTGTTAAAACGTTTATTAGCACAGTCTTTTTAATATAGGCTTTTATGAAGCAACACAAAAGGTTCAACTGTTGTGCAAAGCAGTACGTACTGTATATGAGACTTGATTCATTAGCCACACGAGTTGACAAGCACACAAAGACTGGATTCTGTTCAGTAAATCTGACGGACAGATTATCGCTAGACTTTCAGTGATTCATTAATTACCGTCAGGAGCCAAATGTGGTCGTTTATGGCCGTATATTTATGGCTGGTATCAGTGCAGTAACTTTATAAATTCATTTTGTGAAACGCTTTCAGTGTGAATGCGCAGGGGATGCATGTGGTGTGAAACTCGCTTCAGACTGAATTCTGTTAGAGGAGAGAAAACAGTCCTGAAATCTTAAGCAATGAAGTTTAAGCAGCTTTTGCAGAGAAAGCGGAACTGAATGGACAATAACTTCAATTGATACATTTGAATTTAGATGGCAAACAGGATGTAAAATTGTTCAAAGGAATTCAAAACTGCTGTGTAGTTTTTAATAATGCATAAAACAGCACATAAACAGGTTACCATACACAGTACTGTTGTCTTTGTGTGGAAACACCATATATGTTTGACTTTGTCTCTATAGATTTTGTAATTTGTTTAATATTATTTTAATACACATATTTCATTGATATTTGTTTATTAATATAGTCTTTGAACTGCAAAGGTTTGAAATTCAATTCAAATTCTACCTCATGAATTAAAAGAAAGACAGTTCTTAAATTAATATTTTTTTGTGTGTGTAGCTGCAGGCGAAAGAGTAGAAGCTCTTTTATGTCTATTTCATAGCCAGCCCACTCTTGCGCTGCAGTATGTAAATGTGTTTATCTGTTGTTTGTAATATTTGGCAGTGGCAAACGGCGCAGCGAGAGGTTCTACGCTATGCGAACACAACGTCATTCATGCCTTAGTGACCATCGTCTTAACTGGACTCTGTTCATGCGTGAATACACGTTTTGGCATGCATGCCTGCGAGTCAGATTTACAGTAGTGTACTGTAACGCAACATTGACTGCTGTAAAAAGACCAGCCAGCCCAGAGCCCAAACGCAAGCTCTGTTAGCCACAAATCCCCTCTGATCTTGGTCTTTGTTTGCGATTCTGTTGGTTTTGTTTGTGTGTCTGACTGCGTACCTGCCCATGAGCCCTGCTCAGAGCTGTCCGTGTGCTGTACCTCTCTGTTTGTGTCTCGAACCGTGGGCCTCTTTGTAATCCTTATCACGAACTCCAACAAACACGACCGCAGCTTTTGACAAGTTTCTGGCCATTTGAGAGTTGAAAAAAATATTCTGTTTGCTCTTTTTGCCCACAAGCCAATCATCTTCGCTCATCATGTACTTTAGCCAATCAGAACTCTGAAGATTAAACAACAGATTAAGTTTGTAACGTTTTGTGAGTAATAATTAAAAACTGTCTGAGGCTTTTGTAATTTCTGTCAAATTTATAGTCTTTCCAAAAGAGAATTAAAGAAAAAGGACAAGAAACAGAATAAAAATGGAAGAGTTTATTATAAACATTAAACATTAAAGCATTCAATGTCACAAGAAATCAAATTTTCATGTATCTCTTCAGATATAAGAGCTTCATATACTATGAAAACAAACTATACATTTTCAGAACTCAACATGTTATCTTTAAACATTGCTGCTGGCTTCAGTGTTATGTGAACTCTTGGCCAGTGTACAATGTGACTTGTGCTATAAATTGTTCTATGTCATCTTTACACATTTCCTTTGTGTCACAGTGTGTAATGCAGGCTGTGAAAAGAGGCTGTTACTGTAAGGATGGGGCCGTTAATAACTGTATTTGTCCCAACAGTAAACCTGCAGCCTGTGTCTGAACAGGATGTTTATAGAGTCTTAAAGGGGCAGGATCAGAAACATCATGTTTACAGGGATAGTTCACCCAAATGTCCATAATTTTCTCACCCTCATGTCATTCCAGACCTGTATGGACTTTTTTTCTTCTGTGGAACACAAAAGAAGATATTTTGAGAAATGTCTCAGTGGTTTTGTGCCCATATAGTGGAAGTTAATGGGTGCCACTGTTGTTTGGTTACCAACGTACTTCAAAATATGTCATACAGGTTTGGAACGACATCAGGGTGAGTAAATGTGATTGATAAAAAAACGATTATAAGTGGAAAATAATAATAATAGTATAAATCTATAAAGTGTGTGATATAGACAGTGCTAATCAATAGCAGATCATGATCAGATGGCCTGCAGGGAAAAACAGTCACTCTCTGGGGTGAGATCGGTCGTTTTTCGAGCCGCGGTTCAGTGCTTCAGCAGGGTCTGAATGATAAATGATGACTTTCAACAGAAGAGAGCGAAATCAATCCAAATCGTTTTAGAAACCTTTCATCAGCGTTTCATCAACGTCTCGGAGGGCAAAGGCGGAACGGACGGAGAAAAATGGAGCTGAAAACAGCTAAATCATAGCGCAAAAATGCTCTTTATTGTAAGTCCAGCACAGTCAACATGTTTAAAAATGAATCATATTGTTCTTTATATAGATTTCTCCGCCGGAATATGATTGACACAATAAAGTGTAAACGTTCAGAGAGTCAGTTTACAGTATTAACGTTCATTTGTCAGCAGAAACAGATGTGCGATGCAGTATTTGCTGACAATGTTGAGAGGTTTATTAAGCATAATGAATCATAATGTCTTGCTATTAAACTGAGTCCATTCAACTGAATATTCGCTCAATTATCTGCTTTTGTGTTTTGAAGATGAAAGTCATTTGTACAGTAAAAGGTTTTTTTTTACATCAGGGCGAGTAAAACAATTTATATTTTTAGATGAACTATAGCTTCAAAGATTTAATTGTTTTATTCAATCATGAAGTTTGTATTTTATAGCAAGTGTTGGATATAATGCAGAAAGTCCAGATGACATTTTATAACAGTGTTGGTTGGAGAAAAGTGAATATCAGACTGAATTTAAAAGCCAAAACATCTGGGGAAAAAACTGAATTTCTGTGCTCTTGTTTGTTAGAGAGAGAGAAAGAGAGAGAGAGACTCCACTGAGTGTGTTAAGTGTCACTTTTATTTGTGATTTGAAAACCTTAAGTGTGCTATGATTCCCATTAGCCTGTTGTGTGTGTGTGTGTGTGTGTGTGTGTATTACACCTCCCAAAGGTTCTAGGAACTGTCTGGGGAGGAGACTGTCAGTTGGCATGGCAACAAAAATTACCCTCAAACGTTGCTGTAATTCATTTTGATGGCAGGCAGCTATTAGCAGTTTGGGTTTTTTATAGATGACCCTTCATGTCCAGCAGCCCAGATGCTAGTTTTGCTAACAAACAGTGTTTTAAACATTGTATTCCGGTACATTGGGGTGTATTGTGTGTGTTTGTACTGATGAATGAATGTGGAATAACAAACTGCAGGAAACTCAGGTGTCTGTATACAGCATTCACCAACTAATGCCAAAACACAGCAGTGCTAACCCGCTGTCATAACTGCTGAGAACTTGTGTTCTCTCTCTCACACTTTCTCTCTCCCACACTCTACCTTTCCCCTATTGTTTACTGTATAAATATTTACTCTGTCTTTTTCTCCCTTGGCTTAGTAATGAAAACACTCTTTGTGCCTTTTGCTTTGAGTTGGTGTGTGTGTGTGTGTGTGTGTGTGTGATGTGTAAAGTGTAAATGATGCTTTTCAGTAGAGGAAGGCCAACATATAGCTGTAATTAAGAAACTACGGCTCAGTCATTGTAGGGTTTTATTGACAGAATGACAGTTTCAAATCACAGACAGTCAGTACAGCACAGTATTTATATTTTTAGGAAATTAAACTGAGAGATGGCTTACAGAGTACATGCACATTTTGAAGTATACTTCTGGCTAAAGGTAGCATAGAAGAAAGTACTAAAAATACTCTATGCAGTCATTTTTCCTAATTACAGTTTAAGACATTGACTATAACATCTGGAAAAATGTGATTAATTCTACATGAAGTGGTTCAACTCCCTCATGGGGGCGACAGGTTAAAATCACAACAATTTTTTAAATTTCAAGTTAATACTTGAAAGTTGACTTTGTGGTGCTCCAGGTGCCGTACAAAACAAAAGCATAAATGTACACAAACAAAACTCATGAAGGAAAAAGTGCCAAAACGAACACATGGTTGAATCCCAGGCAATGGGCGCAAACTCACGACAACCGCGGCACAAAACACGGCTGTCCAAAATACATTTGCACCGCGGGCAGCACACACGTCGGTAAACCAACTGAGAGCTTCCTGAAACCAGCCAAACACCGGCACAACTCGGAATTTGCTGGGATTGTGTCCAGGAATGCCCTTTATATTGATGTGCCGTAGTACGAGACAGAGAAAAAACACACAGATGAAGAGAAATAAATTGAAAATGAACAACCAGCTCCAGTGAGAAGCAACAGCACTTCACAAACAAAATTTATGCATCCGCGTATTAAAGACCCCCGGGGCGATTTAAAGCCAACGAAATACAAAAAAAAACGTATGGAGTACACCTTAAGCTGGTCCACACTCAAACCTAATTATGAAAGATGAGTGGAAATCACAGCTCGCAAATATTTTGCAGGGATGCGATGTTCCCGCATTAGCAGCGCAGATGTGCGAGCTTTTCAAGGACAAATCTGTGGAAGAGGCTTCCGCTGGGAAATTAAGAATTTGGAGTTGGTGTTTACTGTTTAAAAACTGAGTTTTTTACACTTCTAACCTGATTATCTCTTGTGAACGTAAAAACCTGATGTTTTAGTGTTGAATGACCTGACAGATCCATATTTCAAGCCAGTGGTGTGAGTGTAGCTCATCTTAAAGTGTCACGTGACACCGCCCCAGTGCTCCCGTTCTGTATTCTCTAATCATGAGCTCATTTGTTTCCTCTGCTTTTGTAAACATCACAGCTGTGTTGTTGTGTGTTTTTGTTGGATTAATAGGTGAGACTGTCTGCAGAGGTTTGAGTTTTGTAGCACTTGTTTGCTGTTGTGTGTCTACAAACAGGCGATAGCGCGACCTACTAACACACCTTTGGCTAAATATAGCACTTCTGAGCTATTTCTCTCTCTCTCTCACACACACACACATACACACACACACACACACACACACAGTGGCTAGACTAGCTGAACTGTGTTTCGTCATGTGGACTTTGTAGAAGGTAATTAACGAGGAGTTGCTCTTGTAGTTAATGAAGATCTGAATTTTTCTCACTGCTTCAGAAATCTGTGAGTCAATTCAAAGGGCTGGAAAAGAAAAAAGTGTCATTAACTCACCCTCATATCTGTGGAAACCCATCTGACTTTCCTTGAACAGTGGAAGGAAAAAACATGAATAATTTGTCTGTCTGTCTTTTTGTCTGCCTGTCTGTCTGCCTGTCTGTCTGCCTGCGTGTCTGTCTCTAACTCTCTCTTTCTGTGTGTGTGTGTGTGTGTGTGTGTGTGTGCGCGCGTGTCTATGTATATGTAGTGTGCATACTGGTATATGTGGTTTATGAGGACACAAATGTGTACTGTATAATGTGTATATAAACACTTTGTGTGTTCCAGTAAACAAAATGTCTTTAAAAACATACTAAATAGTGTTTTTATTTCAATTAAAAAGTGCCAAAAGTGTTTTGTGAGGATTAGGTTTAGGCTGGTTTCTTAGGGGAAGAAAATTGGATTAGCCCAATATAAAAATCATTATGCATATGGAGAGTCCCTGAAAAAAGTGTGCGTGTGTACGTGTGTGGAATATATCAAGACGCAGGGATAAACAGATCAGCCTGTTTCATCTTGATCCCAGTCTGTACTGCGTTTAGCTCGACCTTAGAGACTTTCTGCACTGTTCTGCTCGTAATACATTCAGAGAGAATGCAAAGCACACACACACACACACACACACACACAGAGGTCTGCGGGGTGCTGTGTGTTTGAGGGCAGGAAGATTCAGACCTGTGCAGTACAATCTCACACTGCAATGCTGTTTGTTCTGCAGTGACGTCTGAAGTTTCCATTCCGTGCCTCTTGTCTTGTCACCACTCACAGGTATAAAATGCTCATCTGCTCAGAGATGCTCTACTCTGGAGATGTTTGCCGTCTTTGTGTTTCTGCACCATGAACAGCTCCGTTCATTTAATATCTTCAGAGCAAAAGGAACTGAAACGGCTTTCCTCGCTCTGAGGGTGCACGAGAGATCAGCTAGAACATCATCTGCCTTAATGGATGTTGCACGGTTACAAATGGAGTGTTTTATTTATGTAGTTTTATTATGAGTGCAATGATGCCTTCGTCTGTACGTTGAACACTCAGTGTTGCAGATTTGAAACGGGTTAACACATACACACATTGAGTTTAGGAAATTAGGTTACATATAATTTAAGATAAATAGTTAGATGCTGTCTATAGTGTGATTTGATGTATATACTATATATTTACACTGTGTGTGTGTGTGTGTGTGTATACATGCATGTATGATGTATGTGCATGTACCCACATGTATATATGTAGCGCAACAAGTTATTAAAGTTAAAGTTTTTTAAATTTACCAAACACTCAGTAACGTATAGAAGCTCAGCAAAGCACTGATTCCTGTATAAAGGTGGTTCTTACTGACAGAATATTGTAGAAGATTTCCAGAAACAGTTCATGCAGATACACAAACTCTGTGATGATTAAAGACAGTCACACAGTGTGTGAGATATACTGCAGGCACAGATGAAGACATCCTGTCATAATTAGGGTTGAGAAATCCTGCTAAACTGGGTTAGCCGGAGCTTTAACTGGACTGGAATGCTGTCACCTGGTAAAAAGAAAATAATTAGCAGCTTTTATTTGTTAATTTTCCTGTATTATTTAAGTTTTAGTTTTAGTTAAGTTGGTTACATTATGAAATATCCTTCGCTCCAATGTATGGGAAACTGGGTTACTTTTAAAGTTGGGATTGGTCACATTAAAAACAAGTTTCATAACACTAGACCAGCATAATTAAGTGTGTATTTGTTTCATTTTTAATTGATCGTTTGTTATATAGTTATTTTGTTTGCTTTGTGTAAAATATAAGTTTACCACTACCACAAAAAGGGTTTGACATGGATAATTGTGTTTCTTGCTTTTTTGAGGGTCATATCTTGCCTGGAGCACCAGAACCACCATCATTTTTTATGGTTCCATCAGCTCCAAGTTCCCAGTTTAACCTCTGCTTGAAGCTTGAGCTCAGTGTTCTGAAACCAGCAAAGCCTCTAATGTTGAATGAGATGGTCGGTTGCTTTTTTGAGGTTGGCCACACGTGACTCGATTCTGTCACAGAGTTCTTCATCAGAAGGCTGGAGGCTCAGGGGTAGCGTTTACACTTCATCCACCCTGACAACTCTTGCTCATTTGTACGTTCTCAGCCAATCACACGTGATATCTCAGACTTCCGAAGCTTGCTGAAGGACCCAGCAAACAATTTTAGGTTGTAAGAACATTCCCCTAATTTTCCATTAAGTAACAAAAAGTGTTATTTTGAGTGTTCCAGAAATGTTCAAAATGCCCAATTGTTAATTTAGCATTTTAAATTCGGTAACTTTTTTTAAAGCATTATAAGAACAACATTTTAATAGAAATATATTTATATATAACATTAAAAACCTCTATTAACTCATATAAAAACCTATTAACTGCAAGATCACTTTTAATACCTTTGAAAGAATGCTTAGAGAACGTTAGCCAACATTCTGAGAACGTTCCCCTGTCACTGGCAAGGCGCTCATTAGCAAGATTTATGCTGATCTATCTTTGCATTTGTTTCTAAGCATTGCTGATGCAGCATCCGTGTCAGATTGTTTATTGCGACTGTTCGGCGCATGAAAATGTTGCATCTCAAGCTCTCGTTTGTCATTTCTGAACTGTGACGCTGATTGGCGTGACGTGACATTTTAGGAGCAGATGGACACAAACTTCAGTTCTGCTCAAGCAATCGAACCAAGAGTGAAAACCGGCAGTAATACATTACAAACACAGAAATGTGTGTGTTTTGTTTCATATTCCTGCTGAATGTTAAAGTTTGACTTCTCTCATCAGTATGCGTACAGTAGTAAAAACGTTGCTTCGAAAACAGCGCCGGTTTTGCCGCCGTTGTTCTAATTTTCGTCTCCAACACGTTTCCCCCCAATCTGGCTTCATTATTTTATATTCTGACAGAGGTCGGTCGCAGCCTCCGGGGAGAAGGCTATCTTTTGCATGCCAACCGTATCATAGCCTGGCTGCGTTCTTTGAGAAGGAATCCAGGCTCACTCACTAGAGAACACAGTTAAGATGTGAGACCCTGCCAAAGGCTGTGTTTGTGCTTTGCTGCTTGGCTGTGCGTGTGCGTGAGTGTGTGTGTGTGTGAGCACAGAAGCGTTTGAAAGTGTGTCTAGAAGTGAGAAAGCAAGAACAACCTGGAGAGCTGGTGTGAGAGTGATATATCCAGACTGACTGCGGATTTCATAAAGCTATTATATGGCGCTCTGGAATAATTGATTGTGGTTGGTCAGTCCCATATTTTGGTTTAATGAAGGTTAAGCTGTATAATTGACCGTTGTCCCAGTCAATTGATTTCCTGCACAGCTGTGTTATTTACACGACTCTTGTATCTCTGTGTTCATGTTACAATAATACAATTATTTAAATACACGAAAACTTGATTGCGTTTGTTTGCTAAGTAGCGTGTAATGCAGAGATTCAGAGCAGTCTGTCAGGAATTATTTTGCAATAACAAGTGACTGTTTATTATCTGGCATAATCATATTAGCTTAAATATTTAATAAACAGCAAACAAAGGGTTGCACAGATCTCAGTAAGTGACTGGCATCTCAATTCGGTGGAAATGTGGATGCTGGTTGTTTAAATGCGTCACTTCCAGACCTCTGCAGCGGTTTGTTGCATCATTAGAACAAACAAGCATGTTTTGCTTTGAGCATGAATCGTGAGCGCAACCAAACGTTGTGTCAACGCTCATAACAGACAGGAGCTCCGCGGTGAGCTGCACTGAATTAAAAGTTCACTGCAGGGAGATGCTAATGCTTTCACCGGTCTGCCTCTGCCACAGGAAGTGGCTCACGAAGCTGCCAGGCAGGTGGGATTTCCTCCTGGGCAGGCAGGTGTAAGGCTGTGCCTCTGAGCCCAGGAACTGGGCCACGAACCAGAACCCAGCATACACAGATAACTGTTATAGGTTGTAAGAACGTGTCCTTAACATTTTCATTAAGTAACAAAAATGGTAAAAATGGTCGTTTGAAAGTTATAAGGATGTTCAAAATGTCCAGTGGCTTAAATGTTGTTTTAACGTTATTGTGTGGTTACAGGAACATTATTCAAACATTTTTTTTAATTCTGTGATATTTTCAAAACGTCCCACTAACTTACTTAAGAATAACGTTTTTGAAATATGATATCATTTTTGTTTTTATGATATAGAACATTTTTAAGAACTTTTTGAGAATGTTAGCCAATGTTTTGAGAATGTTCCATGATAGCAGCAAAAACAGCAACCAAAACACCCCCCCAGTCTGCTTATCACATGCAGAACAGAGAATGAATAAAATGAAACAAACGAAACAAAAAACTTCTTAGAAAATTCTGATGACTCATAAAGATAATCTATGATTCATGGTTTAGCAGACGAACAGCACAAAACGAAAGGCCATGAGTCAATCTTAATACTCAATACTCAAAGTTCTTCATCAGTTATAATTGCTCATTTGAGGGATATTTGTGTTGTTTGCTGCTTTATTAACTCTGTTTTATACTGCGAGCATTTACTTTAGCCAAAAAACTGTGATTTTGTCAAAGTGAGCAGCAGTGGCCTGAAACTAAAAGTTGGCAGTTAATTGCCGATGAAAACGACCGGCGTTTGAAACACACAAATGTTCATTGTAATTAAATTCGCGATTCTGCTGCGCTTTCATCGCCGATGGCATATTTACAGCGATTACGCTCGTTTTTTTGCCGCTTTTCCTCAGCCGTGACATTTGTTATATCAAACCCTAATTCAAATGGGCTTTCTTCTGCTTTCAGACATCATAATCAGAGAAATCAAAGCGTTTCACTGTAACATTGAGGAAACATAAAACACTTCCCGCGTTGCTCTTTCCCTCAAACTGCTGTTTGATTAAACCGCTGATTGGCTAAATCAATACAAATCATACAGTCTGAATCACTGCAAATTCATCTCTTATAAAGAGAAGAAAATGTGCTGGTGTGTTTATAGCTATCATTACGTGTGTATGATAAAAACACTCGCTCGTCTGAGGCTGTGTGTGTGTGTGTGTGTGTGCTCATGGGATCGGTTGAACTGCTGCTTGTCTGTGTTGATTTATTGTCCATTTATTTGCCTCTGATAGAGAGAGAGAGAGAGAGAGAGAGAGAGAGAGAGACTGCACACATCATCAATGCACTTTTAAACACATATTGAGAGAAACAGAGATTGATGGAGAGACGGACGGACAGACAGACACACAATTGAGAGGGAACTAAAACAAAATATGGTTGCCATGGTTCATTGTTTGTGGTGATGTGACACTCGTGGTGACACTGTTGAACTCTTTGCCTCTCAACACTCTAATCACAGAACCTGATGTTCTGTGGAACACAATTAAGCTCAGGTCCTCATATAATAATCCTTTATTGTCCATCCAGTGTTTTGAACTTCTGCCTTTGGGTGTTGCTGCATTATGTATAAGCACAAACCATAAATCAACAAAGGCATAAATTATCCCCCACAGCGTTTTACCTGAACCTAAAAGATACAATGGGATAAGAGAACGATAGCCGGAAAATTATTGTTGCTTCTTATCTTCTTTCCTAGCGTGTGTGTGTGTGTTTGTCTTTGTTGTTTCCAAGCCATTAACCGGTAAAAATAGGGCTAGCTGATAAACCTTCTTTCATAATGAAAGCAAATGGAGAAAATGTCCGCAGGTAAGGAGTCGATTTGCATAACGAGGAGTGAAAACAGAGGACGTTTGTTATGGGGGGATAATACGCTCACACGGTGTAATGTTTCTCTCCCCCGAGTGACACCACAGAGCCAGATGTAGGTGATGATATTGATGATGATTTGTCCTGTGGCGGCAAACGCATTCGGGCCGTGATAATGGAGACCAACCGCGTGTCAGCGACTCATTCCTCTCAGACGTCGCATTCGTACGGTCGCAATTTTATTTGATGATGTATTTAATTCTTTATATGCAACCGTAAAATCAAAATATACTGTTCTTATTTTTATGGTTCATTGCAGTGTTCATTATAAATTATTTAACCGTGCATAAAAAGTCATGTGCCCTCATAATCTTTAATCAAAGTTTGAAAATGTACTTCCCCTTTAGAACGGCAGACCTGATTTGATGATGTCAGTCGGCATGGGCGGAGCCAGAGCTGTTAACCACTCCCCTCCAACGGTCTACTGTGAGCTATCAAACGCCTTCTTTTTAAGAGCCAATCGATTCCTAGTGGAAAAAACAAGCCACGCCCTCTTTTTCCATTCACGTTGAATTGTGTCAGAACACTCGGTTGCAGCTGTTGTAATGTTAAGACTTATAATAATTGTATTTTAATAGTTAAATATGGAGGCATGGGTACGTTTCGTGATAGGGTGGGATCTGATATTGACAAAGAAATCCACAGGCATAGTGGATGTGTTGCACAAGCTGGTCCAGGTTTAAGCGTTTAGAAATTCAGTAGTTTTATAGTTATAATTATGTCCGGGTGTTTTTCTAGTCCACAATCTCTCCTTTTAAGCAAGAAAAAAAGAAAACAGTGGTGTCATTGTGAGGGCATGTGACGCGTGAGCTTCTGTTGGGAGCGTAGCACGCATTAGCATTCACAAGCTATTTGTGTGGCACCCCAAATTTAGCCGTGGTCTCTTTAGTGTCTCACGAGGAGAACGGCGTTTGAAAACATCCATGCGTGAAATGCCTCTCTAATCCCGCCATTAGCAGAATTTATGCTTCAATCCGGAAAATTCTTCACAGGTGTAATTATAGCTAATTAGCTATAGATATTCTTTTGTTGCAGCATGTTAATGAGGACATACAAACACATAAACACTGTGTGAGATGAAGAAACATCAATACATTTTTCTAAACATGTTGAATACGTGCTCTCGCTCTCTCCCTTTGTCTCTCTTTCTCTCTCTTTCTTTCCCCCTCCCTCTCTCTTTCTCTTCCTCTCTCTCTTTCGCTCATTCTCACACTCCTTCTTTCTCCCTTGTTCCCTCTCTATCTACCTCTTTCCCTCTCTATTTATCTCTCTCTTTCTCTCTCTCTCTATTTATCTCTCTCTCGCTTTTCCTCTCTCTCTCTCTCTCTCTCTCTTTCTCTCATTCCCTCTCCCGATCTCTCGTTCTCTTTCTCTGTGTCTCTCGTCCTCAATCTGTTGTTCTGTCTCTCTCTCTCAGTGGTTGACGGGAGTCATTAGCAGATATTAATCTTGCTTTAATAACTCACCACTCCCCACAGGCTGTGGGTCTCCTGATGGGCTAACATTTTCCCCTCTCATTGCCTCCGCAAGGAAATTTCATCAAACTGGCATTTGTTTAATCACATCTGATTAGAAAAAGCAAAGGACACTATCTGTATTGCTATGAAAACAGTCTTTTTCAAAGGCTGTTCTTACAGGAGTGTAAACAGACAAATAAATTAAGATGCTGGGGGGGCAGTTGTCAGATCTCAGAGGTTTGTTTTTTAGTAAGTCAGTTTTTGAAGGGTAAGTTGGCAGAATGGGAACTTGAGGTTTTAAGAGTCATTTTGTTCATATGAAATATTATTTAACAGAAACGATACACAGGCTAGTCGTTTAACAGTTCAGTGTATTTGGAAAAATTCCTCTTTATTGTGTCTTGTTGGGGTTTATAGCTACAAAATTATAATAATTAAAATGTTCTTTTGAGAAAGAGTTCTTTCCAAGAGTCCAAGACAGTTTTAAAATATATGTTTGAAACACAGATAACTAGTACTTATCCAAAACCTAGTTACTGACATAAGGTGGTTCTGCGTGTGTTAAATTGACATTTCAAATGTAAATTGTGAGGAAAGCTTTCATAAAAAAGAAAAAAAGAAAAAGCAAAGATAATGTCTTGACAGAGATGCGAGAACAGGCAAAATTTAAAATTCAGTTCAGCAGGTTAATCCTGCATAATCTGCAAAAAACAAACACGTCAAATTAAGATATGCAAATGACACACCAATCCGATTCCACTGTTTCCATGGAGCTGCAGGAATTATGGGTAAATATATCCAAACACAAGTCATTCTTAACAGATGATTAAAAAACAAACGTTTACAAATACCGGCAATATAAGCGAGTAAGGAAGCTACATTTTTAGTAATTACAGGTATCCTAACAATAAAATCTGGTTCAGATATCAGGAGCCAAGCTTATATTTTTGTTCCTTTTTCCTGTTTTTTGAAAGTTTCAGAAGAACAGTGGTCTCATACATTACAAAAACTGTCTGATCTCTCTCTCTCTCTCTCTTTATTCAGAGCAAGGTGACTTTACAAGTCATAGAGTTTCTGTAAAGCAAACGTAACAAAAGCCGTCTCTATTTTTCATTACATTTGAAGGTCACGGTGGGCTTGGGTTGAGACAACCACACAGTATGATTAAACATGACGGAGCTTTGGATGTTTGGAGCTTTGCAGTCTTGTGGTCTCTGCTATAATTAAATACGTTTAGGCACTTGTTTTCTTAAAATGGTGTTTTATTCTAGGAAACGGAAGTGGGAGACATAAATTAAAACTAAAGACAGCGACGTAAACTCATTTGCAAGACTTGTCAAAAGTAAGCAGGTCTAGCTAAGTTAGTGGAACAGATAATATATCAGCGAAAACATCTGTCAACACAATGATGATAATGATAATGTCATGCATTGTGTACTCGGCAGAATAAATGAGTCTTGAAATTCATTAGGCTTTCAAAAGCAAGAGAACTGATCTTGGATCAGGGCCACACCGTTTGTGTGATCGTATTTATCGACGTGAACAGCAGAAATGGAACCTTTGGATCCTGAGAGTTCTGATAAAGTTATTATACAGTAATTTTAGTTACTGTACTGTGTTTCTGTACCATCTATAGAATGTGGCTTCAACAATTTCTATTGAGTGACATTGTACAAAACTTTACACTTTTCATATTAGCTAATTGTCTGTCACTCAAACAAAAGAACAACGTGTATTTGTAGGTGGAAACGTAGACCACACCAGCACAAAACCACAAAACCGTCTGTTAAAACATCAGTTTATCCAAGCTAAAATCACTGTGGGTTCTGTAGCCATCATGTTTTAGATGTGAGTGGATGGGTTTAAAATAACATATCATGTGTGGTCTGACATTTCTGAATCACTGTGAGATGGTGAAGTTTCTGTCAGGGCTGTAGTTTATTTATGGTGTGTGTGTGTGTGTGTGTGTTTATCAGCTCGTATGAGCCGGTGATTCCCATCTCAACAGCAGAGGGAAAGCAGGAGATAGAGAGAGAAATGGATGGATTTTCTTTCTGATACTCATCAGCTGTGGTTTGGCTAAGCTCTGGTGAGTTTCTTCAGCTTGCGTTGTGTGTGATGGAGCGATGTGTTTAGCAGAGAGAGAGAGAGACATCAGTGATAACTCCCATTGGGAATGAGTGCGGTCCGTGGCATCAGTCATTAACTATCTCTGGTGATGACAATTGTTCTGGCCTCTTGTTACGGGGTGTTTGTTTGGATATTTATCTGTGGCTGCACGCAGGTCCTCAACGGCCGTCTGCACCCGACTGCAGAGAGCCGCGGCATACGGCTGCCTCCCGTAATTGAGTTTGTGCAAGGCAGCAACAGATTGTGATTTGGAGAAGAGAGGCGGGCCGTGGCGGGGCCCGGGGTCTCTCCGGAGAGATGGTGGGCTCTGGAAAGCCATATGCACCTCAAACTCTCCAAGAAAATGTTCTGCGTCTGTAAGCTGTACGTAATCTCGAGTATTACGCAGACTAATTTAAGCCCTTAATAAACATTTCAAATGCGTTTGGACGTTTTTCAGGAAAGCGAGAAAAGAATGCGGTTCCCCGTGAAATCCTGGTAAAGCTCAGTAATCTAGTTGGGTAGATTAGTTTGAGAGATTTTCTGGGGAGTAAATTGAAAAGTTTTCAGAAGGTCACTTGTCAGATTTGTATATTTAATATAATTTCAGTGGCCTATAACAGTCTTGTGTCTGTAACAACCTACAGATGACATATTGTGACGGTGATACCTGTATTGTCACAGTTCTGTGAAGACTAACGAGAAAGCATCAAAATTTAGGCATTTTTCACAGATTGTTTCTTAATAGTTTTATCCCAAACTACCACAAATTCACACGCACACAATGTTTACTTTGGGAGATTAGCCTGAACGGTTTTCAAACCAGTTGCAGTACTGAAGTCAATGTGAACTGAATTCTTGACTCCTGTTTTCAAACAGACACAAGTGAACTAAATTCCAGTGTCAAGAATGAAAAACAACACAGTGATTAAGTTCAACAGACTCTCAATAAAAATGAGACACGTTTTAGCATAAGCGACAGAACTATCCAATCAGCAAATGTGTACCGCAAGAACATTTTCAACATGATAATCATAGAAAAAATAGATTTTTATTTCCCCAGAGAAGGACTTTTATCTTCTTTTTCATTGTTTGCTTGTTAATGTCAGATGAATTGATACATTTTGTTAGCTTTAATTTTTCAAGGTTTGTTAATGAGCTTTGACTTTAAGCCTTTCTAACAGAGATTTTGAAGGACTTTATTTCTGGTAGGGCAGCGGTGAAGTAAATGTGTGATTGTGAAATGACCCCAGAGTGACAGCAGCTCTCCTCCCGGGTGTCGCAGCTCCCCACAGACAGACAGACTAACCTCAGTTCCTCCGCTCCTCCTCTCTCATCTCCTCCTGTCCTTCATCTTCTGAGAAGAAAGAAAAGCTCTGAGGAACGTCAGGGACAAGAGCAGGTCGATCTGTTACGATGGAAACTTGTGGAATATCATATTAAAAGCAACATCTTCAAACGTATCGATCGCCAGGGTAATAAAAACTCCCTGTGCGTGTAAACAGCTGTAACTTTAAAAACTCTTTTTGTCGTGTCTGTTGTCCTGCTTGTTGCTTTAAAGGAGAATTATACCATCAGGAGAGTTTGGAGTTTGGAGTGATTATCATCTGACAGTGAATTATTCATATAAGCTGGAGTTAAATGTGTTGCTAGTTCTAATGGAGTCGCTAGGAGCCGTGTTGCGGGTTCGAGTCTATGGGCTACATTGTAGCACAACTATAAATGGAAAAAATGCAGATTAAGTTATTTAATTAACGAGTCGCCCTGTGTTTACACTCACACCTCAAACTTTAGCGCAGATAAACTTTCTGGTTTGTGTGAATTGTTCGCCAGCGCAGTAAACTAAAACGTTAGGCTATTATTTTGAACCGATGATTAATGTAGCTTTGAAAGAGAAAACAAAGTGATATATTTTGTTTGGTTGCGAGGGAATGCTTTCTTGTTTGTTTCTGTAGTCAAAACTTTTCTCCCTCATTGGTTTTGTTTACTGTTAAATGTTTTTCATTGTTGCCCAGTTTGATCGTTCGAAATGAGATAAACAGATGTCGATTACAGAGGCATGCTTCAAATAAAAAGAAATTAAGCTGGAGAAAAAGTTCTTTGTCATTTAATAAAAACTTGAAGGAAAAACTGATGAAAAAAGTTTTTTAGGTATTTTGCTGAAAGAAGGACGGATGCTATTTCTGGCATGCAGTGCACTTTGAACTCTGGAGCTTAAAATATATGAAAGGCTTGGGTTTTAATTACAGGATAGAATAAAGAACTGAGGTTAGCATTCATTCAGTGAAGATTTGAAAGTGAGGGTGTCAACATAAAGTTAGATTTTTGTAACCATTTTCTGATATCATGCCAGGTTTATCAGTTTTATCAAAGAGGATGAGATGAAAACAGATACAACACAACTTTCATGAATCCAAAAAAATTAGCTGCTAGTCCTTTATGTTTCAGCTTTTGATTTAACACAGAAAACTGATGTCATTTCCTGGAGGATGATGTCATAAGGCTTTTGTTGGTTACAGTAATATTGTAAAATACTAAACGGGAAAGTGATTATTAAGGATATACTGTAGAAACAATCTACAAATTGATTATCAATTTAAGCAATATTTCCTAGAAATGGTTTTATTTGAAAAATAATTGTTAAAGAAAGAATAAAATTAGGAAACACCTGGATTCTTTCATAATGAATTAGCTGTAGAAGTTTTGAGACCTGTTGTAATAAATTGTTTGCAACGTTTTTTATTTGTAACACCTGGAATGTTTAATGAATGAAACTCGTTTCAGAAGTTTAGACGCTTGTGTGATAAATTGCTTGTGATATTCCTCGTTTGTGAGTCGCTCCGGATAAAAGCATCTGCTAACAAAATAAACGTGAATGTAGAAGTTTGTTGCACCCGGGGGACCAAACAAAAATGCATATAGTTAAATATAACATTCACTTCTGAGTTAATTTAATTTGATATTATGAGCACAACAGTGTTATAATAATAATAATGTTAATTGTATTAACACACATGACTGTGAATATATATATATATATATATATATATATATATATATATATAGCAATAATGACCCAGCTATGCGTTTATACCAGCAGAGGACAAACTCCAGTCTATTTCCATCTCATTTAATCTTGCAGAGGGACCGTCAGAGAGGATTAGTCCAGTGTACAGCTTTCAAAACTCCATCACTGTCCTCCATCTGACCCAGAGTTCACCTTCAGAGATAGTGTGTGTGTGTGTGTGTGTGTGTGTGTGTGTGTGTGTGTGTGTGTGTGTGTGTAAATGTGGTGACCGGTTTAATAAACATACTAATGAATGTTTTAATGAAAACGTAAAAATGCAGATGTTTGTGTGTGAGGGCTTTGGACCATAACATTAACTTGGTTTTGAAACAGTAGAAGTCAATAGAAAGTCTCTCGCTATCGTGTGTGTGTTCTGTCCTCCCTGATGGGTTTGTACACGCCACAGCATTGTGTGTATGTGTGTTCACGCTTCCAAAGGAGCTGGTAATACTCTACATGCGGTGAGCAAAACACACACACACACACACACACACAGAGACAGGCAGTGGTTTAATGAATGATAGATGAGCTAGCAGATGTTGGTATCTTGCAGGACAGATCTCTTACAGAGTGACCTTGGCCGTTCTGACAGAAATCATCGTCGGACAGATAAACACACACACACACACACAATGGCATAAGACAGCTATACAATCCACTACACAGCTGCATGAAAGCAATACTGCATGTTATTTCCCTGAATACCAGGTTTAATTAGAAATTCATACGTATCTGATCAATTAATTGGGTTAATCTGCTTCTAAACCCAAGTGACTGCCTGTTCACATTATTTACTCGGCTAATTTACGTATTCCGTAATTCAGTCGCTTCGCTAATTAACAGGCCCTTTAATCTTTTCGTTTTGCAAACGCGATAATGTAAAACCGTTCATAACATTTGTTCCCCATCCTGTAACTCTTTCTTTTGCCATAGGCGTTTCTTTCTCTTATCTAATGAGTTGGGAAAATGGGAAAACTGGGTGAGATTCTCAGTGCTGGTCATTAAGGCATAGTTATTCCACAGAAATCCAACTTTGGAAAACTGTGGAAACAAAGTTAAATAGCAAAGAATTGTTTAACAAAACCTTTTTAAATATGTATTCACACAGTGTTTCTCCACAGTTCAGTCCCCTGCATAAAAATCAGATCTGCTAGCACGTTGCTTAGATTCTCGTACCGTGAAAATGTGTGTGAAGACAAGCACTTGGGGGGAAAAGAGGAGTCAGGATTCGCCCCCTTATCCCAGACCTTACATCCAATACCGTCAAAGTTTAATGAGAACATCAGTGACCCCTGTGATTGGTTGATCTCCACCTACACGAATGGCTGTTAATTTAATTGGTTGACAGGACCCGTAGTGGGCGGGATCATGTGGCTAATAAGACCAGACTGAAACCGAATTTATTAGTGCTCGCTTCATTCGCCTTCCTAAGTGCTGGAGAGCATCAGTTCAAATAAATAAAACATCAGTAATATCTCACCTACTAACCTTTTCTGTGCTTTTGTTCTGCTTTTACTCATAAATTAGCTCAGCAAACTTCCTCAGGAGAGCTTTCTTGGCACGACCGCCTGATAAAAATTTGAGACGTTTCGAGAAGCGGCAACAACTTCACCTCCTCTGCCCACCTTTTCTCCTGAAGATTCTCAGCACCTTTTCCATCTCCTCCTCCTCCTCGTTTTGAGCGCCATCCAAGAATTTCTCTGCCCTCCATCTCATTTTTAAAATAACAGTTTAGCCAAGAATGTAAATTTTGTCATTATTAAAATTCAGATGGGTTTGGAACGAGGTGAATGATGACAGATCTTTGGGAAAAGTGTTTACTTCTGAAAAAAAGAAATGAGCAAATTGTACTTCTGTTTCAGAAATGAGCAATTTCTCCAAGCAACATTGTTCGTTAAAAAGCTATCGAAATCGTGCATGACTCCTCTCTCAGGAAAAGTCCCAATCTCTCCACGATTCGACAGGCTATAAATTCAGTCCACAGCCTCAGAACATTAACTAATGGTGTTCTAACAAAGTAAAACAGTAATAATGTGACTCAACAGGAAGAGAGGGAAAAAATCGACCTTCTTAATTAGGAAACTTCTCAGTAACGGTTCAGATGAGCGTCATTCAGTGAAAAGCCTGGACTCGCTCATAATAACACAAAGACCTTCATTCTTCTCTGAAAGCCACAAGAAAACAAGGGGTTATGAGACAGACTTGTGCATGTAACACAAATGAAATGAGATTAATAAAAAACATTTTTATGTTGGTTTTTGGTCTGTTTTTGGTTTAACAGCATAAAAGAGGAAAAAGTCTATTGTATGGCCAGCGAATGGCAGATTAACAAATGACAAGAAAAGTAGTTTCTAATAACCATCATTATGTTTTCGTAGAGGGCTGGTTTAAGACCATTCAAGGACATGAGACAGAGCAATGAATTTGTCTTAATGATGGAGTTTGTTCTACAGTGATGTTTTTTGTGATGACCAGTAAAGCTCAAGGATCTGATGCAATAACTTGTAACTGCACAGTGAAATTATTTTTTAATTGTTAATTAAATATGTTGTTTGTTGACCGTCTCCAACAAGGTAAAATGTTCAAATATGTATTTTAAAGGTCTGTGGAGGAGCTAAAAATTTAAAAGTCGATTCATTTATTATTTTCTGGGCTTGACTATATTCCCAAACATTAAAGTTTTAAATTTGTCTACTTACAAAGATGCAAGATTAATAATCAATTGTAATGCTTGTAAATATTTAAATGAATTAATAATTGATTCCTTCATTGTTTCCTAGTCTTCGCTATATTAAAAGCAGTTTGCGCTGTGCAACATTAGAGGTTTGAGTGCTGCTTAAACGTGGTCCTCAGTGTAAGCAAGAGTATGTTGGATGGCCAGAGTTGTATTTTCATTACTGCAGGAATATCTGACATTGGCAGGCGGTGAACTGAAGCTCTTGTGTTTATCTGTGCTGCTGTCTGTGTGCAGTTCACATCAGCGAATCTAAAACACAATCTGAAAACTTGACACTGTGTTTATAGTGTTTACAGCAGAAACAGCAGAGGACAGAGAACAAACACTCTATGACTGAAGCATCAGTGTTTCTTTACTGATGGTGTTTATTTGCGTTCACTGTCTGTTCTGTTTAAGAACAAATACTGCAAATATTTTGTGCAGAATCCTGTTTGTGAATTAGGGTTAATTTGGATTATTGGTGAACACCAAACTGGATCGTGGTGGTTCGTGGTGGTTGGTGAACACGACCGGGTTTTTGCGCTCTTAACAAACCTTGCAATTGGTCGTGATGGTTTTAGTGAATTCACATTCACTGAATGTTATCAGGTTGGCGTGATTCAGCGATAGTACGGCTCGTGATGATGAAGCGGTCAGATTCAGACGAAGGGACGAGCCCTTTTAAATGTGTTGTGGTCAAATAAATCAGTTTTACACAGTCCTGTCTCGCAAATCTACAGCGGTTAATGATGTTCTGAGGATCAGGGTACAACGCGGCATTTAAACTCCTCAAGGGGCGTGTATTTCAAAGATGTTGTGCCAGGCATCTTTTAATTTGGTTTCTCTTACTTTTTAAGAGCACTGTGTTCCACTGCGGTATAGAGAGAGAGAGAGAGAGAGAGAGAGAGAGAGTCCGGTCAGGAGTTTCAGGTTCTCTGTTAATCCCCCTCGTCTTGGACCTGACAGCAATACAAACTCTATAATCTCATAAGTTATCACCATGGCAACATCGCATCCGTGTTCACAGCTATAGCTCCAAGGTGAGATGAATGGATGCATTTTTCATGGATACTCAGAAATCTCCAGTCCAGTGTGCTCACGGGAGTAACAGGCAGGAGTCTGAGAATGCAGAGTGAATTTCAAATGTGTGATGATGCGAAAATAAATGCCACAGTGAGGAAAAGAAAAAGGTTGCATTCATCCGTTATTGAATACACACTGAATACATTTTGTGTTTGAATTGTAGATGTAGCCAGAACGAGGTTTTCAAGGTAACATGCGGTTTAAACGTGGAAGTCTAATCAGGTCGAGACTTTACCAAAGACGTTTATACGCTGAAAAATAGCTAGTTTAAAAATATGAAAAGCAGTATTTAGTTTCTCAGGGTTTTTTTGTGTAAAGTAGCTATTAACTACAGTTTTTAATATTTATTGTATTTAGGTGTAACATCACATTTCTTTGAATCTGATTGGTTTGTGGTGTAAAAGAAGTGTAAAAGAAGAACGATTCTGATTGGTTAGTCTGTTTATTTATAATCCTCAGTGTTTCTTTCCTGATCTTCTTTATGCCAAAATGTAAAGGAGACAGAAATATACATTGGATTTAAAAGACTGAGTCCAAATTGAAGTTCTGAGGTTTAAAATCTAATTTAAATCTGGAAATAAACAACATTTTAGGTTTTTTTTTATACGGCACGGAAAGTTAATCAGAATATGCTGTAAGTGTGTGGGCCAAAAGTGTGCAAACACGTCTTTCTAATTACTGGGTTTGACTATTTCCATTAATTTCTTGGAGGACAAACATTGATGTTACAGAGAACTGTGTGCTTTCTTCGAATTAAAAACAGATAGCATCAGAAACATCTATTTTTAATTAAACATTCCTGCAGAATTCTCACGTAGAGACAAGACACAGAAAAGCCAATTTGCAGATGAGTGTTCATGTAAGCGAGATGCTTTTTCATGTTCGTCTTTCCAAACTGGAGTGTGACGTTGACCCAGTGCCAAATGTTCTTTAAAATATTCCCCAACACTGATAAACAATGATCTGACATTTAACAAGCAGATGTTTACATAATGAATAGCCCCTCCACTCCATGCACCCTGCCAACAGAGATTAAGCTTTTACTGCCGTTTTCCCTCTCAGGAGAGCTGTTCGCTGGTGCAGTTTGTGTGTGTTTCCTCCAGGGTGTGTGTTCTGTCATCCCAAAGAAGTTCAGGAACAGCCCAAACTTTCTTATCACCTGCCAGACTCAACACAAGCTGTAATACATGCCTCAGTGTACTCACATTAAAAATATACTCATGAGGAAACGAGGAAATGTGGTGTTATAATGCAAAAGTCATGTGTTGTTTGTGCTACTACAATCAACAAATGGACAATTGCTTTCAAACTGGTTTTTGAACACTTTGTTTGTCTCCGCCATTGGTCAAGGAAACAAGAAGTCCCGCCCCTGACTCACGCCATTGGTTGAGTGTGACATTCCGTCTTGGATTGGTGTGACATAATAGGCCATTGATAGACTCTTGTTTAGTCACATGACTGTACAACCGTTAATGAGAACAAAAAAGATGGCAGCAGTCATTTGTGTCACTTGTGAGTCGGCATAACTGTGTCTTCATTAGACGTAAAACACTGAGAAACAGAATCAATATTGTAACACAGAAAGCTTCAGTCTTTATTCCAGCTCTGTTCGTTTTGTAAGACACAAAGGCACAGCGGGTTACAACAGGGGAACGTTTACATCTCCGAGCAATTTGAAAGTTCAGCCTAGAGGTCACTGCAGGGCTTGGGTGGGCTCTGTTTCTGCTGCGCTCACTGTTTGCTTTTATTATCAAACTCGGTTCTGTTTTACTGATTTGAACAGTTGCACCCGGGAGCACAACAGTCGGCTGTGGAGTACCAATTCCCCGGAGCGTTTCCGCCCTCTCCTCTCCCATCTGTTTCCTTTCTTGAAAGGAAGGAGGGAGCGTCGCTTTAGCATCATGGCAGTGAGCTTTTGGCTGCTAGCTGTGAGAAACTTGTTTCTGCCTCGTGTCGGAACGTGATTGCAATTCTTGTCGCATTCTTGCGCTGTTACAGCCGTCCGTGTTTGCGTTCACTGCGAGATGTTCGTCTGCGACGTGTTTGTTCATCTGCGATACGCTGTTAAAACGTTCCCTAAGGGTTGTTGGAATGACACTGAGCAGACGCCACGAGTGGTTTACAATGAACTGCATGTTGATTTTCTGTGTTTTAAATGTTTATCAGATGTTTGTACACACAAAACACTGCTAATGCCTACTGGACCTCATATATGCATGTCTGTCTTCCAAACAGAATATTAATGTTAACATCATACAGTGTTTTATACTCCTGCAAATTTAACAAGCTGCAATCTGTAACTTTCTGGGCTTAAAAAAGTTATTGTGCAAGTACAAAACAGAACACGATTTTCATACCTTTATTAGAGTTTATAATAATGATGTATATTTTAAGCTGTCGGGTCAGATTTCCTGGGAAATGTCTTGTTTTCAAGACAATTTGTTTTCAACATATGTATAGAAAAGGTTATAAAGTAACCTGCAATTTTATGCTTTAAACAGAGATGGCGATAGAGCGGCAAAAGTTACAGATCACAGCTTTAAAATGGTATGTGAACAGTTTTGTCCCAAATATGACAAAATGTCTTAACGTTTGTCAGTCTGATTGAAAACAGGAAGATGTTTATAGTGTGACATTGTGACTGGCGTTATTTAGCATTTATTTACTGCAGGTAAAATGGTTGGCAGAAATCATTTGCAATGCATTGTGGGATACAGTGTTCTCTGCATTGTTTGTCCATACTGCATATATTGGCAAACGTAGCATACAGAGAATTTGCATACTTCACAGAATATACGTACAATGCCATAATGCATTCTTCAGAAATAGTATGTAGTGTGGTAGTGATGTCTTGGCTTTGTCATGAGGTCATGGAGTCTGGAATAAAACGCAATCTTGTGCTGGAGAAACTGCCCTGAGAGAATCATAGCCACATGTGCGCTAAACCCCTAAAAGATTCATGACGCCTCTCATTTTTAGTGTAACGTTTAAATTTTTTAAAGGAGACCTTATTAATGTTTGGTCCCTGGGATATTCTTAATGAGTTGTGAATATTTCAGTGGAGAAACATCCTCTGTTCATTTTGTGCTCAAGATGATGTAGTTGTGACTCAGAAAATGGATATTAAAAGACTAGAGCTCTGATTTTCACTGATTTTACTGTTTGTACATGTCAAGAAGGGATTAAGAATATATTACTTTTAAAAATGTGACAGGTGAACCAGGCTTGCATTGCTAAGAGGATTTTAAGAAAAAAATAAGAAGTGCCCTTGTATAGTAAGTGGCACTGTTTAGTAACTAACGTACTTCCATTGTGCTTTTCAGTAGCAAAACAAAAAGAAATCATACAGGTTTGGAAAGACATGAGGGTGAGTAAATGATGGACAAATTATATTTGTGTGACTTATGCCTTTAAAGCTTCTGGTTTCATTGACGTCCATTGTAATTGTTACTGTAAACAGTATTACTGTAATTTTTTGTGTGTTTTTGTAATCATTTTGTTGGAAATATCGTTAAAACTACAAATTTAGCTGGAAAGGTCCTAAAACTGTAGTTTGTTTTACTTAAATCTTAACTTGGATCAACTTGATACACCCATTTTGAAACCTTTGTATTTGAATGTTGTTTGCCAGAACGTTCCAGAACTCTAAATGGAACGTTCTAATCAGACTGTAAGATGGTGCAGTGCTATAGGGGTCTCCCCGCTCGCCCCTCCTGTCATGTGGAAAATGGTTGAGTGTGTTAGTCGCAGCCCTGGGACAACTAGTAATGATCAGATTTTAATTAAGAGCTCTTACACAGTATATCAGAGCTGCTCGCTCGCTGGAGACCCGGCTGAGCTGAACACATTTCATGCTTTGAAGAAAAAAGAGAAATTGTTTGATTAAATGAAGAGATCTCAACAGACTGTCAGACTCGATACAAAGTGAAGACGTTCTTAGCCTGTGTTTTAAATGACTTTGTAATTAGATTCATCTGTTACTTGAGTTTCACTTGAAACTTATGGAATCAAATTTGCTTCAGAGTCAGTCACCAAATGTTTCAACAATTTCTTTCCCTAAATCCTTTTCGATGAAAAAAAATATGTCAAATTTTCCTTTTCTCGCTTTTCTCTCTGTTCTTAAAGGGATTGTTCACCAATAAATGAAGGTTTTACTCATGTCATTCCAAACCAGTGTGACTTTTTATGGAAGGAACACAAAAGAAGATATTTTGAGAAATGTCTCAGTGGTTTTGTGTTCATACAGTGGAAGTCAATGCCACTGTTATCTGGTTACCAACAAGGTACTTCATAAAGTCTTCTTTTGTGTTCCTCAGAAACAAAAAATTTATACAGGTTTGGAAAGACTGTATGATGGGGGGAAATGATTTTGGGTGAACATTTTGGGTGAACTGTCCCTTTAAAGCATGGCTGCATAAATATATTCTTATATTCTTAATTATAAACAAGATGATCTTTCTAGTTTGTGCCTAATTAGCCCAGATAATGACTGTATCATTCATGTGACCTCAGATGCTGCTGAAACGTAAACAGTCCATAATAGTGCTGAAAATATCACGATCAAGGCAGTGCCGCGTTTATTTTAGTTTATTTAAGTCTTATTTCTGCCTCTGGTTCATGTTGAATGTTGAAAGAAAGAAGTTATTTCTTATTTATTTTAAGCACTATTTTGTTTGCCTTTTGCAGCTTCACTCCTGATATCTCTGAAATTCTCCATCAATAGCAGCTGATTGCAAAGTTAATAAGCACAAAATTGCCCAAATTCCTCTTTTGAATGGACTGTTGTTTGAGATGTGTGAGAATCATGTTTTAGGAATTCAATTAACGAAGTCAACAGAAGTTCTGTTATCACTTCAATCAAAGAATCTTCAGCGGTACGATTAAAGTGATGTTTATATCTCTCTCGTGGCCTCGGGAAACCTGAAGCGACTTACAAGTCAACACATCTTTCCGTTTTTCTGAGATCATGCTTCGAGGTTACACTGCAGACTGACAGTTTTTAAATAAGAGTTTGATGCAGTCGACTGTTTTGAGTGACGGCCGCTTTAGGGGTGCAGATTTGAGGTTTGAATGAGGTAAATGCGTTTGTAAGAGGTGAAATATTTCTCTGCGGTTCAACGCTGTTGAATATTTAAGGAGGATAAAGGCCGATGACAATGGAAGCAATTAGCTATACAGAGAGTTTGTACAGTATAGAACGAATAGAGCTCTAGACAGCCAATTTGTCCATTGTTCTGCTGTAGTATTATATAGTCCAATGTGTAGCTAAAGAAAGAACAATGAACTATTTCACTCGCATATTGTGTGTGTGTGGTCCTGATATTCACTGCATTATAGGGACCAAATGTCCCTGCAAGAGTAGTAATACCAGTGCATTTTGGCCTTGTGGGGACACTTTTTAGGTTTCCCCATGAGGAAACGAGAATGATGGCAGTCATGGCCTAATGGTTAGACAGTTGGCTCAACCCAAAGGTCACGGGTTCGTTTCTCACTGGCAGCAGGAAGCAACTGCAGTGTTGTCTACTGCTCCGGGTATGTGTGTGTTCTTCATGACTTACTGTGTGTGTGTGTGTGTGTGTGTGTGTGTGTGTGTGTGTGTGTGTGGCTGAATGCCACTTTCACTCACCCTCTGGCTTCTCTCTAGCAAAAGAAATGAGGGCGGTACTCCCTTAAGTGACCCTCCACACACTTTCACTACAGTCTCTAATACACCTGCTGAGTGTGTGTGTCTGTGACTGATGGATGTGAATGGACTTATTGAATATGGGTGTGAGGTCATAACTCAGATGAGATCAGATGAGAAGGCGGAGCATAAAATAAAAGATGGACAGACTGGGATGCAGGGAAGGTTGTTTGGATGCAGATAGAAGGTAGATTGTTTAACCTCATGACGTTCCAACCGTGTATATTGTGGAACACTTTTATAAAGTTAAAAGAAGGTAAAAATATTTAATATGAGTGCATTATAATCTTTATACTGTAAGTCGTCTGAAACCAAACACTTTTGTGAGGTACAGACAGTAAACACGCCTTGGAAACATTTGCTGTGGTCACCATTCACTATCACTGTGTGGAAAAGCAGCTTGAACATTTTGCTGTAAATAACTCATTTTTTGTGTTTCACCACACACAGAAAGCAATGCAGATGTTCAAAACACATGATAACAGAATTGTAATTTGTAGGCGAGTGATTCGTTCAGACCTGTTCGCGCTCGGCGGCGAGAAACACATGTAGGGGGGTGTATCTGCCAACCTTTAAATGGTAATTTTCAAATAAATTACACCAGCAGTCCATTTCTTTTATCATCTCCGTCTCTCTTTCCGTGCACACACTCTTATATTTGGGAATGTTATCACAGCTTTATTTTTCAGAGCCCAAAACCATTTTCTGCTTAAATTGTTCCTATTCAAATAGCTCTTTCTGTCTCGTGCTCTCTCTGAAAGGTGAAGGATTTTTCTATTTAGGTTGTCTGGAGATTTAGCCTTTCCATTTTAACACGAGAAAGCGGAATTTCAGCTCTCACACTGAAGGGTCAGTATGAATTTCCGAAAGCTCGCTGTCTGCGCTGCACTTTATACTCGGAGCCCCAGCCGATAAACAACAAGCACTTTTCTGCCCCTCTTCCGACTTCCCCATCTTAGCTTTTCATTTGTTGTGTATTTGTGACATTTTTCTTGTAGGTTCTGTGCGTATCTTTTCTTCACCCGGTGCGTGTTTGTTAGGAGCTCATTTGCATTCAGATTGCTCTTGTTTTGTGGCGGACTACATCTGAAGCTAATGCAACGGAGGAAAAGATTGATTGCGCCGAGTTTGGCTGAGTCCATGAGCATCAGGAAGAATGGAGAAAGCTTTCCGTCTCTGTTTGGATTCCCATCTCTCTCAAAAGAGAAACAGCACAAGTCATGCAAAATTCAACAGTCACCAAGGGCACGATGTCGGAACGATGTGTAAAAAGCACAGGGAAGAATACAGACCCACATTTCTGACCTTGAAATTATACTCCAGCAGAATCTACACACAATAGTTTACACGTTTCTGCCCGAGAAGAATAAATACTCATTGTAAGTCTTTATTTGGGCCGCTGGTTCAGATAAGCAGGAACAATTGTGTGATTTTTGCCCGCTTGCCTTGCAGTTTAAAATCGTGTGCATGCTGCAGTACATCAGACTGAGTGTTTGTACAGTCTGTCTCTGTCTCCAGAGTTTATTTTTTTACAATCGGAGCTGAATCTTAAATTAGCTTCTCATTAAAGGTGAAGAGGTAAAACTATACATTAAATAAAAATTTGTATATGAAAATCTTTTTACTTTAAGACTGCCTTTTAGTTTCTTTGTTTTTTTATTTTACTTTACATGTACGTTATTTAATTGTTTAATCAATGTTTTTTAGTGTTAGCATTTAATGGTAATGCTGACGTGCAGGGTTAGCAGATGGGTTTATGTGTGTTTATGTTGATTAATTGGCTGCAGTGTGATGTTTGTACTCTGATGTCCCATGATCCTTTGCAGCCCCGTGTGACGCCACTGAACAGTCTGTTGAACTCCGTCACTTGTTACTTCCCAACGCTGGCTAAAATGCATCATACACAGTAAAACTTACGGAAAATAGCTAATTAAGTAAAAACCTAGTTGTAAAATCTCAGGAAACTACAACAATGCGGAGCAAGACAACAAAACTCTTTCAAACACCCTTGTGTTCACAGCTAAGTAGAAACACCCACATCAGAATTCACAAACTCCTGTTCACTGAACAATAACAAATTGTCAGATTTCTCAGGAGATGTCAAATCCCCGAGTCACGCTGTAGCAGCATTAGCCTCCGTTCAGCAGCAGCACCATCGGACCGGACAGCAGTCAGAGGCAATGAATGAGAAATTGAACAAAATGAAACGGGACGATGGAAGGGAATGAGAAAAGGGCAGAGAGATCAGGGGACGAGATGCAGAAGTGATTGTGCCTGTGTAGGGACGGTCGGGGGTGTCTGTCGAGCTCGTGTGTAGGATGGGGGCTTCAGGGGAGGTTAGATATTATTAGGAATGCGCTGCTCTATAAATAGTCTTGTAATAGTTGGTCCAGAGGGACTTTATATAATTGATGCATGACTCCAGGAATAGATCTGGACCCTGCGAACACTTTTTTTTTCTCCACGTGAGGTGGGTGTAACAGGTTTAGGGCATCGCTTTCAAAGTGTCTCTTTGTGTCCTGACACCATATGTGAAGCTCTAAATATACCCTTTCCTGTATGTGGGTGTTCCTGTAGCTCAATGGGTAGAGTATTGCGTTAGCAGCCCGAAGGTCATGGGTTCGATTCCCAGGGAACACACTTACTGATAAAATGTTAATATGTAAACAGCATTTTAAGGGCGTTTCCGACACGCAGTCCTTCAAAGGCACAGCAACACCCCTCGTATCCTTCAGGGAGAAAGCTATCCCACAATGCATTGCAGTAAGTTGCAATTTAATTTAAAATGTGCTGTTGTACCAACAATATTTAGTTTCTCATGCTTTTAAGAGCATCATGTTGTTAGCTTAGCTACAAACAAACATTAAACCAATTATGAGAATTGTTTTTGGGTTTCTGCCCATTCATATAGGGCATAATATTATATTATGTCTTCATCTAATTGTTAGTTTCACCTTGTCCACCTTTGTCGTGACCTTATGGTGCAACTCCCGCTTGTTTCCTCAAAGAAACGGTTTTGTTCATGTTAACAAGAAGTAATAAACAGGATCTTAGTGTATCTTTCACTTCAACAACGTATCTTTCAAGGCAATTACTTTGTACTTAGAAATGTGTGTGTGGGTGAATGTTGGTCTTTTGGGGGTAGATTTAATACAGCTAATCAGACAGTTATTAAGAGTGTGTGAAGAGTTTATTCGCTGCGTAGCGTCGTGTACGATCTGATGCCCTGCAGGAGGGGGATGTAAAGGGTTTTGGGGCATGTATGTATGTCTAAATCATAATATTAAGACTGTCTCACAGGCAGTTACCATCTGTTACATTAGCCATGAGACTTCATAGAGGGATGGCAAAATGTCACGACTTTCTCTACAGGGTGTGTGTGTGAACTGGTATGTGTGGTTTACAAGGACACAACGTGTACAATGACACGAATATAACAATGTGTATGTATGTATGTAACTGTCTGTGTCCTCATAAACCAAATAATGCTTAAAAACATACTAAATGATGTTTTCTGTGAGGGTTAGATGATAGAAGATACAGTTTGTCAGTATAACCAGTAAAACCATTACGTCTATGGAGTGTGTGTGTGAAAAAAATTGTTGACATGCAGTAAGAGAATATAAAATGAGTTTGGTTAGCATAGCAAATGGCTTGCTCTTGAAAAAAATGCAATGAGAAATGTTTGAGTTCATGCTGAAATCTCTGACTCCTGGTTCCTGGAAATCTGAGCATGGTTTGAGTCATTGTCGAGATATCTTTAGAAACACGAGATTACTAGAGACGGTTTCTCAGGAGAAATTTCTCAGAAGCAGGAGGACAAACAAAAGTCTCGATTTGATCTGCATTTCATCTCATGGCAGTCCAGATCTGAGGTTTGAATTTTATTTCCCATCGGAGCTCATTATCCAGAAGGGGCTGTCCAGATACCTTTGGTCCTGTTTTCTCCTGTTATTGTATTTTTATTTACAGTAGGACATGTGAAACCTTTTACTGTGAATGAAACATCTCATTTTGTAAAACACAAATTTTAGTTTGAGTTCTTAATCATTTGTGGTCATTTTCTAATATGCTTTTGTAAGTTGAGTATTTATAGATAATTCTGCTACAGGTTTCCTTTACTAAGACTGTGTAGGTAGAAAGATTAAATGTGACATCTAAGTGTAATATGTGAGCCGTGGGGAGATCATTTGCGGTAGCCGGTGCTTACCGTACCTGCACTGCCGGTAATGAGTCTTCAGCTGAGAACTAAAGGAGGAAAGGTAGTTATTTTTCATCATGTCAGTCATCAGACCACACACGGAAATGATACGTAATCTCCACTGAGTTCCTGACAGCCTATTAGACAGCAATCAGAATTCCTGCCCTTCCAGAAATTTCGGGTGGGAGAGAGCATTGAAACATCTGTCGGTTTGTTGACATTATTCGCTTGTGTCCTTGTTTTTTTAGTCTTTAGTTTATGCTGTTTTGTGTTCCAGACTGACGCCTCTCGCTGGTTGTAATTGATCTGTGATCCTGACATGTCTTGTGTTTTGAGGAATCTGCAGTTTGGATTCTGTGTCTCTTTAATTGCGTGTCTGTAGGTGTATCTGAGACTCGTCTCTGCTTCTAAAGTGTAATAATAACTTCAGCTATACTGCTGTGCGTTCATTAATGTTTCAAAGCTTTCACTACCACACTGGCAATGAAACGATCGAAACAAAAGTTTGTTACTTTCTTAAAAATTGTTCCAGCTGTCTTCAGTAATGTGTCTATAGTGTATGTTTAAAGTTATATATACCTTCAAATAATCCCTTTTCTCTGATTTTTGGCTTCAATTAAAGCTAATTAAAACTTTTAAAATCAAACATGCTGTGATTGGCTTTGATTGTATCTGCTATTATGCAGTTTTTTAGCTTCAATCCGTACATTTTTGGTAAAAAAATAAAAATCTGCTATTGAGCAAGTACAAAACTGATCAAAACAGTGTTAGAAATGTCTCTTTACCTTACTCTAATTCACAACAGTAAGTTTATAATAATGATTTATAATTTGAGCTGTTGGGTCCAATTTTCTGGCTTCGACTTAAACAAATGTATTAAAAAATGGACTAAAGTGACCTGCAGTGTTGTGTTTCAAACAGAGGTGGCGACAGAGAGGCAAAAGTTTTGCATATTTTTACAGATTGCAGCTTTAATACACGGTGTGAAGCATCAATTTTGACCAATGAAATTTCACTGTGGGCGGGGTAACACCGGGGGCACATGTTGATCAATAAACATGCCGTTTGCTTATTTTACATGCATTTAAAATGTTTTCTTACTTTCATGGTGGTTAGAAAAGTATCATCAGAGACATGTGAAGGACTTCATCTCGTGAATGAGAATCTAGAAGTGTGTCAGATCTCATTAAGTTACTAAATGACATGTCCAAAACAGAATATCGTGACCTTTATTGCAACGAGAGCAACTTATTAAAATATTGACATCTCTGCCACTTAACTGGCCAGATTTCTGCACGAAACAGCCAATGAGGGCCGGACGTATCGATGGCCGAGAAAGGTCAGTGCAGATACATCGATGACACAGTGGCTGATGTCTGTAGCCTTGAGAAAAATGACAACATCTCTCTTTTCTCTGTGGTTTCCTCTCAATCACTGACTATTCATGGGCTGGGCTGGGATTCCAACCCCCCCTCAATCTCACAGAATTCAGTAACAGAAACTCATCTGTATTACTGTCATCCATTCATTCCTGCAGTGGGTTATATTATAGGTTATTTTACATGAGTATAAGTAGAAAATGACTTGCATGTTTTGAAACGAGTTTAAAAAAGCTGATGGCTTTGTTGATGTGGAGAAAGTTGACAGCAACTACATTTTTTATTTTCTAAAAGAAGAAAGGTGGTATTTGTGTTTATTCAGTGCATTCACTGACTGATCATTCAGAAATGAATAGCACGTCTTTTAATTCATTTCTGATTGTGTCTCAGGGTTTATTATGGGGGTCTCCTGTGTTGGATGGTCCTTTCATCTGGCAGGCACCACTAATTATCTTGATGAAGGGAAGGAGGTAAAGGCAGCTGGAGAAGTTTAAAACCATGACAGAATATTAAAGAAAATCATTAACATTACTAACATCACGTCATTAACATCACTGAACCTTAACGCAGGTGCCCAGCTAACAGTTTTAGGTTGTAAGAATGTTATTCAAACATTGTTTTATTTAAATGTTAATGATTACTGTTTATAATATATATATATATATGTGTGTGTGTGTGTCTGTGTGACGTTAAAAATTGTTCTACTATTGTTACTGCAAGAATGTTTGTTGATAAGTGAGAGAGAACTTTTAGAGAATGTCAGCCAACAATCTGGGAACGTTCCCTGTTAGGGGGATGGATGGTTTTGTTTCGCATTTGAGAGTGTTTGTTTTTTATTTCCCGCTCTTTTGCTCTCATTCCTTTCTTTCTCTCACTTTGCAGAAGGGTGCTGGCCACAGATGTCAGACAGTGTTTTGACACTTTCCTCGAGCTGTGAGGTTTGTCCTGTCTCTCCATCACTTTTTCTCTCCCTCGCTCTCTCTCTCTCGACAGTTGTGGTGACCATCTGTCAGCTACACCTTAGGTTTTATATTTTATTGTCAGAGCAAAATCTGGAAACACACACATTTCAGACACATCACAATCTGTCACAAGTCCTAGTGTTCATAAACCGTCCGAAGAACAAAAGCAGCTCTGTGGACTCGTTGTTGTTAACTGTATCCCATAATGCATCACTTGTTTGTAATGGAAACAGTTTTTGTTGGTGGGGAGGAATAATAAGAGCAAAACTCTTAGAGATTTTTACATACAGACGCCTGCAGCCGGCGTCCATGAGAACTGAAATGAAAAAATAATAAAAATCCAGATGGTATGTTAAGCTACAAAGAAACGTTTTAAGCTTAATCTAAAATTTGCTGACAAACATCAAAACCTTAAGGCAAAAATCGATGTCAGGCCTGTTTATCGGCCGCTGACCCGCTCTCAAAAAAGATCTGCTTTTCCACGTTAAATATAGGTAATCCTCACTTCAGGATATCTTGCGTTTTGGCTAATATAAGCAGTGTGTGAGTGTGCTCTCTCTCTGTGTATCGGTCATTGTCCAGTGTGATTAATAACAGAGTTAAAAAGCCATTTATGAGCCTGTGTGTTATCACTAATGTAGCATTTATATCAGTTTTTCCTGCTTTCTGTATGAGGTTACTGAGGAGAGCAGTGTGTGTGTGTGTGTGTGTGTGTGTGTGTGTGTGTGTGTGTGTGTGTGTGTGTTTGATGGAGGTTCACTGTATAGGGAGTATAATTAGGTGATATTGGAATCCAGATGTTACCCGGCTGGGTCACACCTGGAAGGAGACATTTCAGGCATGGAAAGTGGGAGTTCACACCCGTGAACATCTGTGTCCGTGCTCTCTCGTGTGTGTGTGTGTGTGTGTGTCTATGTGCTGCGTGTTGTGGTTGTGAAAACATCTGCTGTGGCTATGTTTAGAAAACCTTCACATAATGACGTTAGCTGCCATTTTGCTGTCAGTTGTTTTCCTGCAGATGTGATTGTGTGTCTGTAACTTTATGTCTGTAACATTATAAACTTAAAACCATTATAAACTTAAAAAAGAAAGATAGGGGCCAATACCTTGAAATAAATTGATGGATGGATAGATAGATAGATAGATAGATAGATAGATAGATAGATAGATAGATAGATAGATAGATAGATAGATAGATAGATAGATAGATAGATAGGCAGGCAGGCAGGCAGGCAGGCAGGCAGGCAGGCAGACAGACAGACAGACAGACAGACAGACAGATAGATAGATCATAGTGTTTTATCACGGTACACTGCTGTGACTGGAGAAAGTAGTTCTGGTGACTGATGACTGCTGAGAGCTTTTAAACTAAGTTTTGCTCTGATGTATCGGGCAGGTCAAGAGCTCATGTAGAACTGATTAAAGGCCGTGATTTGGTCTTCAGGTCTACCTGATGAATGCTGGCTTACAATTTTTATGATTTGGGATGCAAATAAATAAACAAAATTAAAAAACTGATAGCATTACTTTTTTTTACAGTAGATACTATAATAATACGAAAATCAGATACTGTGACAGCTCTATCTCACATACTGAGTATGTAGAACTAACGCTGATTTTAGACACAGCATGAGTCAGAAAAACACCTTTATATACAGTATCTACTGTACATGAACACTGCAGTAATGAATACTACAGTAAAGTGCAGTAAACACTAGACCTTGACTGTATACAGTATTTTAAAGACTCAATATAAATCCACTTAACACACAGGGCAGAAAACTGCTGTTTCCTGCTGGAATCTGTTTGTGGCTGATCAGCGATGCACAATCTGTGTCTGTAGTCCTGAGATAACAGGAGAAATAGAGATTGAGAGGTGGAGACGGAGGTGTGGAGGATGAAGGGCCGGAGAGATGAGGTGGGATGGAGGGTCAAAGGTCGATAGCTGTCGATAAACATCAATATCAGAAGCGTGTAGACCGCCGTGTGTGTGTATGTGTATGTGTGTGTGTGTGTGTGTTTGAAGCACGCAGGCAATCGATTTGTCGCACTGATGTGATGGGTGTCATACACACAGACATTGATGTGCTGTCACAGCCAATCAGAGCGCAGAGACATGTACGCTGTCAAAAACATAATAATAAAAACAAAATCCACCTGCTTCTGTTACACCAACGATTTTAGGTCTAATTCACATTAAAACGTTTATGCACATTCATACATTTTTAAAACTTAAAGTTGTATATACTTAAAAATAATTAATAAAGCAGGAACTTGCAATAATCAATTTGTTTATGGAAGAACTACAACAATTTATAAATTAACATTCATCTAGATTGATTAAAATTGTCCATTTATGATTTGTGATATTTAAATAAATTACTGTGAGCATATACGACCTTATTGTAAATTGTTGACTTTTATTGCACAAAACACACTTATTATTATTATTATTTTTAACAAATTTCATAGAGGATGAATTGGCTGAAGTCACTACAGAATCTGTTCTGCGTGAAACTGTTTCCATCTTTTGAACGTCTGTAAATCAACCATCCAAGGTTTTATGTAAAATTCTACAGTGACAGTATCGATGATGTCACACTTCACAATTTTCAACCTTTTACACCCAAGCTTTTTCTGCCCCTCCTTATTATAAATCTACAATGTCTTTTTCACCCACCCTAGAGACAGACAGACAGTATCCCACATGTCTGTATCCCACGGGAGGCTCTGATGGTGGGGGGAAAGATCTTGGAAACTGGGAGGTCGATGGGATTGGACGTGTGAGGCAGGTTTAGTGTGTTAGGGACAGCTGTTGGCATCATGTTTTATGAGGCTCATTTTCAAAGGAGAGAGTGTTTGCTCAGCCATCCACACAAAGATTACAGCCATGAATAAATAAAGATGCTAATGGAGAAGCCAATATATAAAGCATCTGCCATTATCACAAAAGCTTTAACACTTATTAGCTATTGTGTGGTTTAAGGTTTAAGTTCAGCTAGACAGGCATATCAATTCATAATGTCCCAATGACACTGTGTTTGTTAAATCTGCCTAATGGCACGATCTGATTTTTAAACATTTTATTTATTACACAACTAGCTGGAATACTTGATTCTGATTGGTCAGTTGTGACATTCCGTGGTTATTGGTTGATATTGAGTCATCTTTACTGATGCTACTAATATGTTTAATGTATCATTCTGTTGTGTCTTGTCTTGCTAGCTTTGAATTTTTTATGAATTACTTAATGAATTATTTTTAGTCAATATATTGTGTCCAATAGTTTACTCATGTAAATAATGCAAAACTATTTTATTATAAAAAAATACACCTCTATTATTATAAAATAAACCTCTTAAGGGTGATACAAGTTTATTTTGCGACAATAACACGCTGGATGTACACATATATAGTTTTACATGCTATAGTCATTTAGACACATTTTTAATACATTTGTTTTAAGGCCCTAGAATCGTTGCTCTAAAGGCTTCTGTTTTAAGTACTTGAAATTAGTTTTGTAGATGAATACAAATTGTGCCCTGAGTGTGCATGCCTGTGAGCTCGAGTAAATCTACGAGTTTTGATGAGTTTAATTTTTCCTGCTCTTATCGTTCGCGTGCATGTTTTTCCTGCATGAGTTTGCAAGATATCAGCACAAAAAACTCAAAACAAATTGATTGGCTGTGTAAATCCAGCTTTGGATGCGAACACTTCAGGTCTGTTGTGATTTGAACTTTTGATTTTGAAGTCGAAAAATTATATTTCTGTTATTGTTTGGACACGTAAAAATGATTTGAGTTTCATAAGTCACGACACACAGCCAGATAGCCGCGCTATCCCTTTGTCCAAAACAATTGAAAATGTTATCATCTGTAGCATTGTTGTCTTTCACGCCTCACCCTTTTTATTTTCCAGTGGTTTTATGAAAAAGGATTTTTCAACATGTGGGAGGAAGATTATGATGTTTGTTCACTCTCACACACAAAACTCTGTCTGTCGTGCGGCCGTGTTGGCAAGATAAAGATGTCTGTGGCTCATAGATTGACAATGAAGAAATCTAACCGAGGTCTGGAGAGAGAGAGCGAGAGAGAGAGGGAGGGAAATATAAAACATGAATAGGCTAATAATTCACCTCAGAGGCTGCAGTACCTGGTCCAGTCATAAAACTGCTTCTCAGAATCTGTATTCACATCATTTCAGACCCATCAAAGAAGCCAGGTGTCCTGACGCACTCATTCGCATTGAAATCAATCAGCGATCCCGCAATACATCTCTGTGACGGAGACAGGCGTGAGCTCTAGTTGGAAGCAGGGAATTGTGGGAGTTTCATCACCACCTGCTTTTGATTCCATCAAAGTGAAGCGACGTAGTGATCTGAGGTCTGTTTATTGAATTGTGCTATAAACCACTATAACCAAATACTATAGAATAGGGAAGACCTTACCCACAATTCTTTGCACTTTTGATTTTTCCTTGCAGTTGCATAATATGTCCCTTTACTTTTTATTTAAGCATTCAAGGATATTCCCTTCATATTTTGATGCTAGAAATAAACAAATTTATACAGTTTACTGAGTTTTATACTGTTGTTAGACATACCAAATTCATTCTATAATCTAGTAGCAAGAATCACAAATTATTCAAATAAGAAGAAATGGAACGAGTGTTATAATATTTATTTTGACTTGGTTTATAATCAGTCATTTTTGAAGGTTAAGTGTCTCTTTTCTCGGATTGTTTCTTGAAAACGTAAATTTGTTGGTGTTGTTTTAAGTGGCTCTATTTTGTGCCGTTGTACCGCTAAAAAAATTCCTCCCTATTTTAGTATTCGAAGAACAACGAGGGTGCAAAATTAAGCCAAATACTTTGAAACATGTGTCAGCAGAATCTCAGCCTGAGAAAATAATCGTATCATGACATTAGCACATCCTCTGTGGTTGTTTTTTTCTGTGGGTAGACATCACGCAGCGAGGAATAAAGGCTCTCTGTGTTCGTTCTGAGAATAGAGGACGTTATAACTCAGGCCAAGTAAAGTTTCTCTTTGTTGTCCTGCCGTCGCGCTGCTCGAAATCTCGCACAGGATCGAAACTAATCGCTTTCTGGAAACATTTGATAGCGCTGCGTCCACTGGATTTGTGCAAGGAAAGCCGAGAGCTCGGGTTTAAACAGAAGATGAGAGCGGTCGGATTTCACTTCCAATGTGAGAAGCCCTTTATAATGCCACAAGTTCCGAGATTCGTTGCTTTTTTTGCTTGCGTTAGCTCATAACGCACTGACCGTCCTTCAGTGTTTTTTCTTCCCACTTGCATTCCATCTTCTCAAATCCTGTTTCCATTTCCAATCTCATTTTTTCTGTATCTGTTGTGTGTTCTGTCCATTCGGATGCCCGGACTCGCAGCCATTCTGGTTCCTCCGAGCTGAATCCAGGGCCCCTCGGGGTTCCCCGGGGTCTCTTTACAAGAATAGGTACTCTGACGGCAGAACCCAGAGGTTCCCCTGAGGTCTGAACCTCAGACAGACTGGATTTAAAAGCGTTCAGTAATGATCACAACAGAGCTGCTGTTTTGGACCACAGGGAGTCTTGAGGCATGGAGGAACACATACAGAAATCCGATGACTCAGGAAAAGTTTTCTTCCCCATGGTGTTTTATTTCGCTCCACAACTAGTCAACAAGGTGAAGGCTATCGCAATAAAAAGTGATGCGACTTCAGACAAACTAAAGCATGAATCTCAGATGGTCACACAGATCCTGCTTGTCTTTCAGAAACTCCACCGAGCCTTCAGCTGGTCCAAATTAGATTTTTATTAGCATATCTCTGTATTCCAGTTTTTATATCTGAAGTTATATCTGAAATATTTAATACTTGTTACTTTAGGACCAACAGAACTCTTTGTCTGAAAAGTTGTGCATGTAGCTTTTTTTGTGTGTTTTTATATAATAATTGCAAAGTATTATGGATTATGCAAATTATTATAATTAATAATTGAATAGCTTTTTACAAGGTTGCAAAATGGCCCAGACTTTATGCTGATAGTCAAAATTCTAGCTGTACAAGACAATAAATGTTTATTGCAGTGTTTTAGACGCATTATGGTTGTATGCTTATGAAACTATTTATAGAACAGAACTTCTCATCACTTCTCAGTCTTAGGCGCATGTTTTAGTGCAGCGCGTCATGCGACTGTCGCCACTGCAGCCGATAAGCCGCAGTTACTCACAGCAACCGGGTGACGATGAGTGACAGGCGAGAAATGGGACAAAACAATCTGAAGAGAGAGAGAGAGAGAGAGAGAGAGAGAGAGAGAGAGAGGAGATAGTGGAAAAACTACAACACCAGCCAATTAGCTTTCAGCAAATGAAGGACTCTGATTCTGCAGCTATTCAGGGTAGAAGAAGGTTGTAATAAAACATTAGAATAAAGAGGATTATGTACCTGACTGAGACAGACAGAAACTGTGGTACAAAAAAGAGTCTTTAAGCTGGTAATGGCACATAGATATTGTGTATGTGTGTGTATGTGTGTGTGTGTGTGTGTGTGTGTGTGTGTGTGTGTGTGTGTGTTTTACAGCTTGAGAATGATGATGGGGTATGACACACTCCACACGTTATTATGCCACCAGTGAGCGATAAGAGGCCAGACAGAGCCTGACTGTTGTCAATGCAATTATCCTCTCTGCCAAACATACACACATCCAGGATGCAGTTGTGTCTGTATTACTGTAGGGCACTTAAGAAACACACAGTGACCCCTGACAAAGCACAAGGGTGATTGTCTGTTTCTCAAATGTGTTTTATACACAAGTGTGTGTCCAGTATATGTATAGTATGTAAATAGTATCTATATACAGTATATATAGTACTGTATGTATTTCTATATGTAGTTCTGTGTATATGGATATCATGCATAATATACTATCTTGGATGTTGATATAATAGCCTAAAAATCTTCCGTTTAAAGAAAGTACGGTGGTGGAATCATGGCTGGTTGGAAAATGTCTTTACTGTACCTGCAACACAATGTACGTGCTTTATATACTGACAGCCATGCTAAGAGAAATAGCTGAGATTCATTTTAATATAAAATCATTTACTGTCTCTGTAAATGACAAACTAACCTAAAAATGTCCCCACAAGGTTAAACTTAACTGGTATAACTGTAATTGTGGGGACATTTGGACCTCATAATGTAGTGATTACAACGCCCCCCACCTCTCACACACACACACACACACACCTGCCTTCACTGTAGGCATGTCTAATCCTGCACTCCTTTTGCCCTGTTGCCAGCTCTGACAAAGATACAGGATTCCCCACCAGCAGCAGGGACAGGCCCATATGCTACACGAGGACAGGAGCATATGTGAACTTCAGTGTTATTGGAACACACCCACAATCTCCTACATACACATGTTCCTGCAGACCATACCTGCCACCACAGTTTGCAGATTCTCTCCTGAGTACTTTATTTAAAGCTGGATACAAATTACACATAAATGTGTCTGAACACAGACCAGGTGTCAAATCAGTTCACTGTTTTCACACATTCAGTTTGAATGTATTGTGACTTTGTTTGTTTGTTTGGTGGCAGTTTGTAGTTAATTGGTGAGATCAGTAAACTAGACCAATTTTAAACATGATTTAATTAATTATGACAGCATCCTTTCTTAATTATGGATCAACATTAATATATTAAGTAAACGAGTGTTATTTTAATGAACAGAAATGTAAAAGTTTTTAGTAATTATGGGATGAGAGAATTATACCTGCTAACTGCTGCATTTGGCTTTTCTGAGCAGCCCAGACTTTTTATTGATTTAATTTTATTGATTTCATTTTCTTTTCATGTTGGATGTGATGCCAGACGCACTCGAACCACCGACTGTTATTTGCTCAGAAAGCTGATAAAACTTCATAATGAAAGTGCACCAGGCAGCCAAACGAGAAATTTGGCTTTAGTTATGGTCCACGACAAAGGTCAAAATAAATGGGGTGATGCGTTTTGGGAAAATAATATAATGCTGTCACGGACGTTCTGTCAGGACAGGGTTAGATTTCTCAAAAGACATCAAAGTTAGCTGTAAAACCTGGTCATTTACTTCATAATGTGTACAGAGATGGTGTGAGGTCATAGACAAATGTGTTTAATTTAGGATTAAAATCACAGAAATGAGATTATGATTGTTTAATGGGATTGTAAATCCAGCAGCAGTAGAAACTGTTGATCCAGTAAATGATGTTGCTGTAAGTTTGTACATTCGTTCTCCAGCCTGTAGGAACTAGATGCTACATCAAAGTAATAAAGAATATTAGCCAGCGGGGTTGAGTTTTTTTGCTGCTCCAGTTTTTCAAACAGCTTTTTTTTCCATCTAAGTTGACTTTGTTTATTAGGTTTTACAAGAGGGCTTCTGTGTTTACTTGACGGGTGGAATATGAGCTTAAATATGTGGTCTTATTTTGAAGTGAAGAAATGTTCTCATTGAAACGTGACCCTGTCATCAGGTGTGTGTGTGTGTGTGTGTGTGTGTGTGTGTGTAAACAGATGGTCTTGTGACCGTAGAGGCCGGAAGTGTCAGTGGGTGGGCAGAACTCCTCCCTTGTGTCCCGCCTCTGCTCACCTCACCTTGAGCCAATCGTGTTTCTCTGCCAGGTCATGACAGGTGATGTCATTGAGATACAACAGCCAATGGATCGTGGCCTAGTGTGACCTTTTCCTCTAAAAATCTGCCTTCTCATACTTCAGTATGTTGTGTCATTTTTAATGGTGTAGTTTTATTGACTTATTCTCATAGTACAGAATAAGTGACCGTGTCCTTTTGACTGGTGGTTTTTTAACACAAACTTGCTACATAAACGGACAGAATTTTCCTCTGTATTGTTGTTATGCTCTTAAGTGTTTTCAGTGGAAGCCAGTGATTAAAGAGAATCTGTATGAGAGACTATAGCAAGTAAAACCTATATCTGAAGGATAACAAGGGGTTAAACTTGAAAGACAGTAGAAGGACACGTCAAAGTTTGACAAAGAGAAGCTTTGGCACACCAGGGCACTCATACTAAAATCTCTGGAGCCCAAAGCCCTTGTGTGTGTGTGTGTGTGTGTCTGTTTGTGTGTGTGTGTGTGTGTGTGTGTGTCTGTCTATGTGTGTCTGTGTGTGTGCGTGTCTGTGTGTGTGTGTGTGGTTGATTGACACAAGGGAGGTTATTTTGAGCAGCTTTAGGATGCAGCTGTCTTTAGCAGAGAGAGAAGATGAAAGCTTTTAGATGAAGATCTCTAACTCTGTGCCCTGCTACAGATGGGCAACACACACACACACACACACACACACACAGCTCCACAACGTGCACTGGTCAATAAATTGAATCATAATTCACATCCTTTCTGTCCTGTATTCCAAGTCAAGGTGAAATGTATCAGATTAAGGGAAGGGGACGAGCACGGTTTTATATAGGACGACAGTCTCAGAGTGACAGTCAAACACAGTGTGAGGAGAGTGTGTTCTGTGATAGTCAATCAGATTGGAGGAGAGGTGGGCTTGTGCAGATGTCCGTCTGGCTGTTGTGTATCCGGATCTTTCTGCCTCTCGTATATGAGCTGTAATTGCGTGTTGTGTGCTACATCTGATGAATGAGACCCAGAGCTGTGCTGGAGAATCTGAATGCTTCTCCTATACTGCCAACACATTCACACTACACTTCAGTGTAGACACTTGAAAAGTGTACTGTAGTATGCAGAATTTATAGCGTGCTCCTACAGATAAAGGTGTCTGGGGTTGTGGAAAATAAATGTTTTTGTGAATAGGGTTCTTGAGTTGGTTATATAGATCTTTAGAGATTGCAGGTAAGAAGTTGTGCTCCTGTAGCTCAATTGGTAGAGCATTGCGTTAGCGGTTCAGAAGGTTGTGGGTTCGAGTCGTGTCGAGCTTGCACTGTAAGTCGCTCTAGATAAAAGCAGCAGCCAAACGCATTAATGAAATGAAAGATTTTGCCAGGAGCATCTTCAGGGTTTTGTTTATGTGTTCTGTAGAGTTTTAATGCATTTTGGCTCTTGGAAAAAGTCTCCGTTTTGATCTTTATTCTGCTTAGACTTTCTCCCCCTCTTTTTCTGTTTTTCTCTTTGCTGTGTCGTAATGAAAGTTAAAAGCACATGCACTCAGTTGGATGGAACAGTAATTAAACAGTTCCGTATTTCTGGTGTTCAAGCTGTTGTGACATAAGTTATGATTTGCCGCCAACACATTTTAACGTGAGAGAAGCTCCATTTATTTAATCTGTCAGTTGTTTGCTATTTTTCATAATGTGTTATGATGAGAAATTATTTGTTGTTTAGTCTCACAATGGCAGTGTACCTTGGCTGGGATTGTCATTAACAACGTTTTTGGGCTGTATTCCTTAAATTTTCTTTTGTTGTATTCCATAAATAGTCTGCAGTTTTGAAATGGCATGATGTAGTGAATAAATATGACAGAATTTTTAATTTAGCTTGAACTGTTCCTTAAAAGTACAATATTATATTTAACTTCATTATTTAGGTTTAGCATTCATTTGATTTTCAGAGCTTCAGGGATTCTCTCTCCAGATTCTTCAGCCGCTTTAATAGTTCATTCAATTTAGCTTTTCTCGTACCTCACCGTCGTTTAGGAAATTGGACAATTTATTCCCGGTGGATTCGTCTCACACAGCAGACCTGAGTCAGCCCTGACTTTTTACTTCTCCATTTCGACACATCCTTCCCTGCCAAGCACTGTGTTCTTTATGGCCTAATGTGGCTCCCATTAAAATCTCAAGCGCCTTTTAATAAACTTCCCAATGAACTGTCAATTTTATTTGCTCAGATTCTTCAGAGTCATACTTGCGTAAAGGCTTAAAAATCTGTTTGTCCTTTTGTCTGGGTTTTCCCTGCATTACTTACTCACAATATTTCTTCTGTTAGTGTGAAGGCTCGTCTTGTGACCATCAGATCATGTCATAGGTTGTGGTGCAGCCTCAGTTCAACATCTTATAAATCTAAATATGCAGACATAATATTTATTAATTGGAGAAGCTGAGCACAAAAACACAAAGATTTAATTATTTAGATCAAGGTAATCTGAGGATGGCCCCTCATGGGAGATGTTCAGAGGGGTTTATCTTTGTGTCTCGATGGGTTTTCGAGCAGACAGGATGGTGAGAAGTCTAATGAATGCCTCCAGGACCCATCTGAAGACTTTCCTGGCCCCATCATGTCCAGGAAAAGCTCCTAAATTGGGCTGTAGCTCACCATTTCGAACCCCAGTTTCTGTGAGGCTCACAGGTAGAAGCACAAAAAAAATACAGCAAACAATGTCCCTCCAGAGTTTCTAAACTTATCTTTTATCATTTTGGAAGAATATCTGCATTTAGAAAACACTGATGCCTGTCATTCTCACCTAGAGAACTGTGAAAAGAGAATAACTTGAAAAAGTCATTTTTATGCATAATAAACGAGTGCAAAGAGACTCTTTGACCTTTGGCACCTATTCTGTTCACGAATTCTGCTATGCAAGTCCTCTATCACAGAGCATCTAATACTGCAGCTGACCTCAGTTCAGCTCAACAGGGAGTTTTTGGTCTTCATATCTTCCTCAATATGTCTAGTTCTGTTCTGTTGGGTTTTGCTGGTTAGCTGACAACAAAAAATGCATTCTGAATGTGAAATATATCTGTCTGCTTCCTTTCTCATTGAAGCTCAGGGAAGATCTTGGGACTGTATGTTCTTGTGGTGCCGTGAGTCGTTGTCATGATTTTCTTACAGCTCCAGAGCAGTTTGTCACGTGATGTTTACGGCTCATCTGATTGGCTCAAAATCATCTCCTGTAGCTGCAGAACTGAGCATCCATGAGACGTCAAAAGTAATGATGGCAGATTTCAGATTGCTTACCTCTGGGGTCCTGCACCAGCTGAGCACCTGCATGAAGATGGATGACAACGTTAATGGATAGATTTCTCTAAGTATTACACACCTCCCTGTTTACGCCTCTCTCGGTCTGTCTTGTCTTTGCTGTATGAGGGTAGTTTATTTATTCAGGAATCAATAAACACAAGCTGCCATTTGTTACACACACCGATAACATAAACATCTAATGAATATTCCGTGTTGATCAAACAGTGCTTGCCATCTTATCTATGCAGTGTCTCAGCTAACAATTCTTGGTTGCAAGAACGTTTCCCTAGCATTTACATTAAGTAACAAAAACGTTATCTTGAATGTTCTAGAAATGTTCAAACGTCCAGTTTTTTTTAGACCTTGTATTAACGTTAATGTTTGCTTATAAGAACCTTGGTAAATTATGTAACGTTTTTAAAACATTTTTGAGGCATACAATATACCGTAAGGTTAAGGTTAAAAACATTCTATTAATGTTACTGCAAGAACGTTTTTGATAACTTTGACGCAACTTTTAGAGATCGTTAGCCAACATTCTGAGAATGTTCAGTGTTAGCCAGGGAGCCTTTGCAATGCATCATGGACGTCATTCATTTGAATCTGAGGTAAAGACCTGTTGGTGTAACAGAAGGCTCTTGGTCCAGTCGTGGGTGATGAACGACCGGTGTGGCTTTCCCACTCTGAGCGGCATTGTCAGCTATGAAAAATGACGTTATTACAGTTATACCGTTACCATGGAAGCTGTCAGTGAGGTTGAATAACACCAGCGATCATGATGTTGTGTCACTCACTGCAGTTTGATGGAAAAACCAGTTTTTCCTCCCCTTCACTGCAGGATCATTTAACAGAACAGCTGTAAATTCCATTAATTATGGAAGTTTGTTGCATAATTTTATGCATGTTATGCGCTTCGTTGGTTATACGGTACGATTTCATGCACTTTGATGTGGAATCAGTTGGAATACATACTAGTACATGTTTAGTCGTTTAAGGTCTTGCAACTGAGAAATATAATAATTCTTCAGTTTTGATCTGAGATGATAAAGGAAGTGAATTAGGTTGTTTATGGTTTAACAGTGTGCAGGAATCTGTAGGGTATTTGAAACCACGTTCCCTCACTCTCAAGTGTAGAATGTACTGCTACACAAATGAAAGATAATGGTGCTCTTTGTAACCTGCGTGTACTGAAATATCATCCGATATCTGCTCAGTTTTATAAATTTTCAAGTATAATCATAGGAGGGCGTGTTTATATGTCAAATCTTTTATCATTCATGCCTGAATTCATTTGGTGACTCTTACAGAAATATTTCAGATTAGGCTAAAGGTTGCTTGACTACTAAACGTTTGGTTGGAGCTACAGATGCATTATAAGACACATTGGATTGGATCCACCAAATGCATAAATGTAAACGCAGTACAACAAACTCTATGCATGACATATATAAGTGTTTTCTCTGTGGTAAAAATAGCTTTCTCTACATTTAGACTGAGGTGTTGATTGTTACGTGTTAACGTGATGTAAGGGTTCACGCGCCCCTGAGACGCGCGCAAACGCGTGCATTAACACTGACAGGTTTAGCGCGCGGGACCGAAATAGACGGGACCGGTTACCATGGTGACGCCTGTCATTTTTGGCGCCATTGCTCTAACAGCCCGAGGCGGACCGAACTGAAGTCGCAGTGAATGAAGTACTACAGCGCAAAACACTGCATCCTTTAAACACACAGTAAAGCTTTAAAGTTTAGGGAATCCCGTTAGTTTGAGATATGAAATAAGTTTGTGGGGGTCTGTTGTCATGAGGGAGGTCGTGCCATTTCCATCAGGGACGTAAATGCAATACAATAATGTTCAACTTTTAGGAAAACTCGAGTTTTATCCATTTGGTTTGTGTTTATTAAGTTTAACAAGAGAAAATCGATTTCATGAAATTAACTATGATTAATCATAATGAATTATAAACAATCATGTATTTGTATTTTGTCTTTGCAGTGATAAAGCATCACAGACAGCTACACAGACAACACGAATATTATTATAAAGTCGTCTTTCTGTAAGTTTGAATTGCGATATAAGCAACAATTGGCAAACTCTCATCTCGGATTTATTTAATACTTAAACAAAAATAGATATGTACATTCAAAGCTTCAAGATCCCCAAATTAAAACAAACTGTAAAGTAAAAGGTAAACAAACGTCCAGATTTATATTAAAAGATAACTGAAATTGCATTTCAGTCGCTGGGTGTCATTTGGCAGGAACCAGCGCAGCACCGGCTGGTCGCTGTCCGTGGTGCTGAACGCAAACCCGCGAAGCCTTTGGGATGTAAACTCTCTCTTTTCCTCTCAGTATTTAATCTGTGATACGTCAATGTGACTAATTTGAGAGGCCCAGAGGCAGAAATTCATCCCGGGTCGCGTACACACACACACTGCGTGGCCCTGTGAGCTGCCGCAGCTGTTTTGCTTCACTGGCTGAAATCAGGTTTGGCAACGCAGTGCGGTTCTGTCGGGCGTTTCTGATCGCGTTCAGTCACATCCCTGTATTACTAACTTAATGTCAATTTTGACTAATAGTAAAGAAGTATCGCAAACTGCAACAGGAAAAGTCATTTGTAAAGCCTGAGTTTTGCTGGTTGACTCGAACCCGCTCTTACAGGTTTGATCTTTACGCAACCCGCGTATCCGCAAACTGTCTCCATCTAGCGGTTTCTCCACTGCGCATTTATTAAAGTAGGATTCAATAACGTGTCCGCAACGCTTTCTGACAGTCTATGAACTTAGTTTACGCACTGCCATTATGCCCGTCACTTTCTGAGCACCATTTCATAAATCCAAACGCCTTTGGATAACTTTACGCAGCTCATTGCAGAGTGTTTGTTTTTTATATTCATAACTGAATCAAACGCAATGAACGTTTAAACAGAGTGTAAACATGGAAATCTGTGTATGCGGCGCAAAACGCGCAGGCTGTGTTACATTCATATGTGTTAAGCGATGCCCGTGGCACGTGACACGCCTCCAATGCGCCGGCAGCCGGGAGCGAGTTGAGCTCCACCGCAGACTCGCAGATCTCGGTCGGAAGCGAATGAAGCAACTTCCACCGAATCATTTGTTGCTGAGAGCACGTTTTAGTTCCCGTTACAGCTAGAAAACAAAACCGTTTCCCGTTACCGGCGAATGGATTACGTTTGAAAGAACCGAACTGGGAAGTGTTATTTGTCCCGTTCTTTAACCACCGAACGCACACTTGCCGGTGTGGACTCGCTTTCCTATGAACGAACCACTGTTGCCGTTTCTAGGAGAGAGCTAGTGTGAGACAAGCCGCGGTTGCCGGCCGGAAAGGTATGTCCTTGGGCATCGGACTTTTATACACGAATCTTCTACTTGACTTTTAAACTTGTTGCTTTTGTTCTGCTGCAGCTACGGGACGCATTTTGGATACTTTGGGTCTCATTTGTGCTTGACGGCGGTCAAAAAGCGACAGTTCAAAGTGTACTTTAACTGATATGTAAAAACGCCCCTTTTGATCAACGCGTATTTATGAGGAGGTGAGTTTTTTTATTTATCCCTGAGCTATAGATTACATTGTGCATATAGATAAATGCATTCCAAAGCATTCATTGTTGGCTGATAAGCCGTTCCTTTACGCATGCTTGAACGGTTCATTTGTGCACCTTGAATGACTGTAGTTTCAACATGTTAATTGTAGCTCTCGTAAAATGTGATTTTCTATTGCATATGAGTGATATTCGTAAAACTTTGCATTAAGTGGCCGCGCGTTGTGTCTTTCCAGATGCCCTTTACTTGCGTGGCGGGTCTGTGAGCGCAAAACGGAGCACCGTCTCTGCTTTAGTTGCACCGGGTCGCGCACATTGGGTCAACATGGCAGCCGGAGTCGCAGCGTGGCTACCGTTCGCGCGCGCCGCGGCCATAGGATGGATGCCCGTGGCGAGCGCCCCGATGCCCCCTCCCCCGCGGGACAAAAGGCGAGGTCAAGACGGGCTGATCATCCTGAACGTTAGCGGCAGTAAGTTTCAAACTTGGCGGAATACTTTGGAGAGGTACCCGGACACTTTACTGGGAAGCTCGGAGCGCGACTTCTTTTACCACGAGGAGACCAACGAGTACTTTTTTGACCGCGACCCGGACATTTTCAGACACATCCTCAACTTCTACCGAACCGGGAAACTACACTACCCTCGCCACGAGTGCATCTCCGCCTACGACGAGGAGCTGGCCTTCTTCGGCATCATTCCTGAGATCATAGGAGACTGTTGTTACGAGGAGTACAAAGATCGCAGGCGAGAGAACGCAGAGAGGATTCAAGACGATGAAGAGAACGAAAATAATAATGACATGGTCATGCCGGATATGTCGTTCCGCGAGTCCATGTGGAGAGCTTTCGAGAACCCTCACACTAGCACCATGGCGCTGGTGTTTTATTACGTTACGGGGTTTTTCATAGCCGTTTCGGTTATGGCCAACGTGGTGGAGACGGTGCCCTGCGGCACCTCGCCAAACAGGGTCAAAGAGATCTCGTGCGGGGAGCGCTACGCCCTCGCGTTCTTCTGTTTGGATACGGCCTGCGTCATGATCTTCACCGTTGAGTACCTGCTGCGCCTGATCGCCGCGCCGAGCAGGTACAAGTTCGTCAAGAGCGTCATGAGTATCATTGACGTGGTGGCCATCATGCCGTACTACATCGGCCTGGTCATGACGGACAACGAGGACGTGAGCGGGGCCTTCGTCACCCTCCGCGTCTTCAGGGTCTTTCGGATTTTCAAATTTTCGCGGCACTCTGCGGGGCTGCGCATCCTGGGCTACACGCTGAAGAGCTGCGCGTCCGAGCTGGGCTTCCTGCTCTTCTCGCTCACCATGGCCATCATCATCTTCGCCACCGTCATGTTCTACGCGGAGAAAGGCTCATCGGCGAGCAAGTTCACCAGCATCCCGGCGGCTTTCTGGTACACCATTGTCACCATGACAACGCTGGGGTGAGTACGTGATGACGCGTCGCTGGGGCGCAGACTTACGAGTTTGTTGTGCGCGTGATTGGCTGTCAAGACTGTTTCAAAGCAACTTTTAAACCACCAAAGCATAGCGAAAAGCAGAGAGAGTTCATACATCAAGAGCCTGGCAGATCAATGAATGTGATATAAATCAAAGAAGTAGACTCTCTCTCTCTCTCTCTCTCTCTCTCCACTCTCTCTCTCAACACTTGGGAACAGTTTTATCACACACTTGTCTGTAAGATGCGTGTGTACTTCATTGCTAAAACAGGAACTATGAAGCATTTTGTATTTTATTTTATTATTATTTTGCTCTGTCTGGTATCATTATAGTATCACACGTTGCGCTTTGGGTGTTGCCACATTTAGTCCATATGTTACAGTGTGTTCGTGTGAGTGTTTTATGGTTTGAAGCTTAATAAAACGCGCTTTTTATATATCTGAATGTGTGCTTTTTTCAGCACACATAATATAATCTTTTACCGTATTTTGCAGTTACAATTTATCTGGATGCATGTTTGGCCCAGTGTTGAAATTTGACAGCTCCACTCAGTCAGTGAACATCCAGACACAAAACTGGTTCCTGTGATGAAAAGCTCTGAAGGCGATTACAATTTAACATCTCCCATGATGCGCTATTCATTCATTCATTTCATCACTCAACGCCTCAGCGTGGCGTCTCCGCGCCTCCCCTGCGCAGAGCGCGCAGCGCGGGCCCTCTCCACGGTGCTGAATGGGTCTGCTGCACACTGCGATCGCCCCGCGGCTGCAGTCTGCTGCTTGGGAGACGGACGCGCGTAGCTGGCGGACCGACACGGTCCCGCGTCACAGTCTAGAGGATTAATCAAACCGCGTGCTCCAATACACACCCGAAGCTTTGATCGACGCGCCTTTGAAGTGCATTACTGTGTTTGTCATAACGCGCGCCGCGAGTGGCATTCTGACGCCTGTCTGAGCACATTACAGATCAGAAGTTAATCTGATTTGAGACTTTCAGTTTGAGGGTTCAGCTTCAAGTTTTAGTGGTGCGTGAACTATACCAACAGTTGAGCTCAGCACCCATATCCGTGTTTCTAATGTGCATATTCAGTCTGACTGACTGAATTATTGGTTTGAATTTTTACTTGTCACAGTGTGAGTCAAACTGTCCTTGAAAGATTAAGTTTAATCATTAATATTTAGATATTTTGAGGTTGTTTAAGGTGTTGTACGGTGGATGTTGAACGTGTACTCATGATATATATAAACTGTTTGCAGGTTCAAACAACACAATCTTATGGCAATTGATAACTTTTATGTTTAACCATTTCATGGCTAAGTGGTATGAATTCGTATTTTCAGACACAGTAATGGTTCGTTTTAGGGGTGGACTTGTATGTTTGCTTTTTTCTAACAAAATTGTAAGTTTTTGCATTAATCACATTGCACATTCATATGAAATCGCCAATTTATAAAATCGTTGCGTTTTCCTGTGAGATCAGGTTGTGTTTGAATCTGGCTTACGTTCCCCTCTTTCTCATTCTCTGCTCTTTCTGTCTTGTCTACATGGACTTATAAAGAATACATGAATTGTGGAAACAGAAGTGATGAAAAAGGGAAAATAAATGTAGGGAGAGAGTCGCCATGTCTTATTGTGAGCAATTTGTGTCGTGCCGTGTCTCTGATGTCAAAGCTGGATGACATGAATGGGAAAATGAAATTACAGGCTGACGTTCAGCTGTGTTTTAATGCTGAGAACGGTGTGTGTGTGTGTTTGGCAGAGATGATTACTTGTTGAAACCAGCTGGTTATGAACTATGTCTTCCAGACAGACCCGCAGCTGCAGGGCTGCAGTGTGCAGCCTCCTCTCTGCAGGCAGGCATGCTGTTCCTCATTTCAGATGTTATTGCGTTGCCTCAGTGAGCCCATCGGGAGAAGCATGCGGGTTGCAGGGGTCGGGTGCTACAGCAGAGATCTGACCTGGTAAAGTCAAGTTCACCCTGTGACCGCTGAAAGTCACGGTTTTGGATGAGATATTGGGCTTGAAACTATTTCATGTTTGAGTGACTGCGTTTAGATCTCTATAGGAGCAAAACTAGATGTTGAGTTTGATTTCACTCCTCTTTAAGGTTCACCCAGAAAATCGTTTACTTGCCCTCATAAAAGAGACTTATATGATTCAGTGAGACCCAAAAGAACAGCTTTAAACAATGTGCACTCCACCATAAAGATAGATAGATAGATAGATAGATAGATAGATAGATAGATAGATAGACAGACAGACAGACAGACAGACAGACAGACTCTAAATGTGTGCATCGCTTTTCAGTGCTTTGTTTTCCAGACAGGAGGAGATGGAAATGGATCAGGAATGACAGGAATGGATCTGCAGGCATTTCAATGAGGCGGCTGTTTTAAATATTTTGCAGAAGGTTTTGAGTTTAGATTACCAGTAATGAAGCCCCATGCAAAGTCCAACTGAAGTCAGAAAACATTTCAATTTTCAGTGTGGTTTTACTGAGATAAAAGCCAGCATTAAACGAGAGGAAGTTGAGGCTGCTAGATTATATATATTCAACCCTCAGGCGTCTTCAACGAAAGAATGATCGAGAATTTTAATTATGCGCAAAGATAACCTCTATTACGCACAAACGTTTGTAAGATACCTGAGTGTCTTTACCAGCCGTAGCCACACACGAACCGCAAAGTTATGGAGATCCCCACCCGGGACTGCTTTTCTTTTCCAGTTAGTTTCTGATCTAGATGAAGTAGGCTGTTTTATCTCTTGCTTTGCTTAAAGGATGTGTAGAGATTTACTATCTGCGTGCATGAGTTAACTAGTTCTCTTTAGCTGCGTATTTCCCAACATGATGGTTAAAACAGGGAAGCAAACAGGATGTTCTTTTAAACCTGTCAGAGTTCACGTTCTAATAGCATACTGCTGTACTACTTGTACTACTTTTGCTATATGTAGTATGCACACTATGCATAGTATGCAAGATTACCTACTATATGAGCTAAAATGTGCAGTATACTACACAGCACACTGCTGTATACAGCTGTTAGTAAAATGCATCTGTTGCATAATGCACTCTGTTACATAACCCCTAATAAGATTGTGGGCAATATATAGGATGTATATACTATGACATATTATGTAAGTTGTAAGCTAATGTTCCATCTGTAATGTGTCACAATGTGCACCTGAGATTTTAAACAGAAGCACAATCCAGACCATGATACTCCTAGTTATGGATTCTCCTAGGCATTTGATAAAAGGGATTACAAGGATAAATGTAAACCATTTGTCTGTTCATTGACTGTTAACTCCAGCTAACAGGGAACGTTCTCAGTACGTTGGCTAATATTCTCTAAAAGTTCTTTCAAAATTATAAAAAAAGTTTTTGTAGTATTGTTAGTAGAATGTTTTTTTCTTTATATATTGTTTCTCAAAAACACTTCTTAAATTGTTAGTGGAACATTTTAAACTTGAATAATGTTAATACAACGTTTAAAAAAACAGAACATTAAAAATAAAAATAATGTTTTTAACATTTTTGTTCCTTAATGGAAACGTCAGGGACATGTTCTTACAACCTAAAATTATTAACTGGGTTCCCTGTGATCTGGAATGAACACGTAACCCTCAGGGAATTCCGCTCTTCCCAAATGGGAATATTTGGAATCAGTTGACAGGATGTGACTTTGGTTCACAGCACGGATGGCCTCCGCTTCACTGGCCCCCGTTGCCTCTTTAATGGACTCATTTTCTGGCATAGGCTGATTCTGCCCAGCTCAATTAAATCAGCAGCATTTTAATTGGCTTACGGTCTGTCAAACGGGACCTATTAGGTGAGCAACCGTCAGAACCGGCGACGTGCAGAAACGAGCGAGAGAGGGAGGAAAAAATGGGGAGAGAGAGATAGAAAGGTGAAGGGGGTAAATACATCAGCTTTAAAGCACTCGGGTACATTGACAATGTCTTGTAAATTAAATGCCCTGTGATCCTTTAAAATACCCATCATTCTTTTCCCAGAAAGCATTTCCTGTTCCATTTTCCTCATCTGTTTCCATCCTCATACTGTACATCTCTGCCCCTTTCCTGCAGGGTTATGAAGCCACATAAAGAGTTTCTCTGAAACTGATGGAGTAACATGGAGAGTCTATTAAACTCCTGAAGTCTCCTCTCATCAGGCGACTCGAGGCCTGAGGCTTCAGCGCCCGCCTGCCCCATCTCTCTTCCCCAGGATAGGCTGAACGAACAGGGATTAGTGGCTTAATCTATGATATTCATTGCGGTCACCGTAGGTTAAGCAATAAAGATCATTCGTTTGTAGTGTGTTTAAAAAGGCTTTGGTGTGAGTTTTCAGTGGTCGTGTTCAAAGGTTGTTTTCTGAGAGGTCATGGCAACAGGGTGGCGGTGAGGTCAGGCCTTGGTGTAGAGCATGTGAAAGGCCGGTGTGAGGTTACCCTCATTAGCACATACCCTGAACAGCAAGAGCACGACCCTGGAGAAATGCAGTGATGAAGTGTATTATTGATGATTCTGGTTCTCTCAGGTGTGTCCACCCAGACACAACCAGGTGCCCACAAAGACCTAATGCCCCTCTTTACCCTTTGTAAAAGCCCTTTTGTGAGGCAGATTAAGCTCTGAAAGTGCCACAACGTGAAGTCTGGCTAGTTATGCTTTTGTGCTTGACCACAAAAAAAGCTTGTTATCCCCTCTAGCTTGTTATCCCTGCTGGAAAATCCATTTTAAGGCAGGAACTTTGTTTTGAAACTATCTTGAGGAGGTATGGTTGGCTGGTAGACCATCATTGATCAACATTAAACCAGCTGCCAGCTAGTCACACTAACTCAAGATGGTCAAGGTGTTTTTTTTAGAACATGCATTGAAACCAGGTTCCATGTTTCAAAACATGGACTGGATGTTCCTGAAAAGATCTTATCGTTTACCCACAACATTCCTCACATTGTAGTTCTGTCTTCTGATTGCTACAACCCACTAAACCAATAACTAGTTCTTATAATAGATGCAGAGGAAAGAAAAACAATAAGAGTCTTTTGACAGAATGTTTTTTTCTTCACAGATGTACATGACAGGTTTCATAGCTCAAACAGGAGCACGAGAGAAAGGCTGTATCTGAAAGATTTACTCAGTGACACAGCCACAGGAAAATAAAGAGCCCAGAATGAGGTAATTAAAGGCTCTTTGTCATGTGGAATAACCCCCGCGGTTCTGCTGTAGTGGCGCTAACGCTAGTCATCCATCCATTTCATACTCACGCTATTACTCCACACCGAGAGGCTAATTAGACTAGCGTTTCTTTCCTTAACTCTCTTTCTGTGGCTTCCTCCTTCCTAACATCTTTCCCTTGCTTATCTCACTTTTTTTTCCATTCCTTAGTTGTCTCTTAACCACCCCTTACCATTTTTCCCTCTCTCTTCCTTTAGCTTTGTTCCGGATACACGTACATTCCGTGTGATGTTTCAAATGGCCCTAAAATAAGCTGGAAATGGAACAGGATGAAACGGATCTTCCCATGCCTGCCTTTAATCTACTAAATGAAACAGTGGGAGGGGCTTGTTTCTCCTGTTCTAATTAAACATGTGTTTTTCATTATGTTTGTTAATTGCTTCCTTACTATGTCTGTCTAGCAACAAGGAAGTTGTAGCAATAATGCTTGTGGGAGGAGAACGTTAAAAGTGATTTAAACACAAACACACGTCTCTGTGGACAACAGAAGATTTGAAGTCAAAATACACACAGGGATCACAAGCAATGACTTTCAAATGCTTCAAAACTACAGAAATCATGGCTGAGAAAAAGAGTGAAGTGTGGAACTTCAAAAGTATAGATTTTGTGTCTGTGGTGATTCATTTTCCGCCAGAGATCCAAGATGCTGGAATCAGATGGAGTCATTTAGATAAATTGACATCCTGAGGCAGGGGCGTCACAGCTGTTATAACTGAAGGCAAAGAAAAACAATGAGTCACTTCTAGAAATGTCTCTGAAGTGTCCATCCCTCAACAAGCTAATGGTTAAGACAGCTTATATCAAATACATATTAAATAATAGAATACAGACACAAATGAATTGGAGCTTATTGATAAAACCTGTCCTGGTCCAGAATTGAACCCAAACAGGAAGAGGCGGAGCCAAGACAGGAAATTGTTATGAGAGTTAATCAAAGATCATTGCCTAAAACAACAGACATATACATATAACAGGTACATGTATGCGTTAAAACAATGTACTTTACAGACATTTTAAGCAACTTTACATGTTTTAAGCAATTGTGCATGTTTAAGCAAACCAAACGTTATGGAGATAAAGGGAGAAAGGTGAGAGGTATGGGTTGAGGACTGATTTAGCATTCAGATGGGTGGGTTATTGTACTGCAGATGGCTGTGGAAAGAAACTGTGATTCTCATTGATCTGTGGCCAAATTACCCGCACACCATCCTGCTGCCCAGAGCCGCTTTTACATTTGCCTTTTAAATGCCCTAGTAGTGTGTACACACAGACTTAACCCACACATTTGCTAAATCAACCTCTTGTTTTATTAATCTGTCAATCAGAACCTCAAACATTGAATTATTTCTACCTCCACCCACCCTCTCTCTCTCTCTCTCTCTTTCTCTCTCTCTTTCTCTCTCTCTCTCTCTTTCTCTCTCTCTCTCTCTGAATCATAAACTCTCCAGGTCATGACTGATATAATTTGTGCGTAATTAGAATTGTGGGCTCTTGATATTTTCTATTATTTTGCTGTGTGTGTGTCTTTCCTGTGTAGTGATCTGCTTTCCACAGGCTAATTAAATTAATGCATTCATCTGCGGAGCTCTTTTCACCGTTTCTCTCGTCGTCTCGTATTTTTCTTCCTAAAGTCGGGTAATTCGTTTTAATAAAATAATTCAAATAATAAAGACACCTTGAGTAGTGCAGAATGGATGAGATGGTTTTATTCGCAGCCTAGAACGAGCCCGAGAATATTCCTCTGTGCGCTTGTGTGTTTTTGGGTGAAAATAATAACAAATTGGCAGAAATTCAAAAGGGAGATGGAGTGTTTTGCTAAAGTCTGCTAATACCCTACAAGAGCTTCACAAATAGCAGAAACAGTGAAGTGGGTTTGTGAATACAGATTTGGTCTTTCAAATGGATCTCCAGTGGAAGATGACGGGAGACAGACATGTCTTCATTACAGACTCTCCTAATGGGGTTTTAACAGAACCAGGAGGCAGGCGTCAATCCTTCCTCTGGCTTTTTGTCAGTGTGTATTGATTAAGCCTCACAGGGTACAGAGGATAACACTGATCTGAGAGCAGCCGTTAACAACTGGCTGACACGCTCACGGCACGCCGAAAGAAAAGAGAAAGACAAACTGAGAATCAATGAGGCTGTGGTACGCCACACCTGTGTGTGTGTTTGTTTGTGTGTGTGTGTTTGTTTGTTTGTGTGTGTGTGTGTGTGCCACAGATGTTGATGTAATGAACATTAAATGTCACCTAAATGTACGACCTCTTAAAACACAGTGATATAAAGCCAACTAAAATTATTTAAATGTAATTGAAGGAGAGATCCAAGATCTATCTAATGTCCAGTGTGTCCCAGTGACACAGGACCAGTAAGCAAGCACCAGAAACACCCTAGCAACTGCATGGCAACCACTGCAACACACTGTAGCATCGTTCCAACACGTTTTTCACAAGCAGGCGCCGTTTAGAAAATGTACAATTTTTAAATATTGATTTGGATCATTGTTGGAATCATGCAAACGTACAGTGTGAACAGCCTAAATCCTGCTTGTCTGTCTGGATTTGTGGGTTTTGTTTGTTGTCGTTTATGTCATTTGGCGGTTTTGTTCCTCTAGTAGCTCATTGTTTATGCAAACGCTCCGCCGGCTGTTCTATACAGACAGTCTGAGCAGATCCCATTTGTTCACTTACACCTGTCAGCGTGAATCTGAAGTGAATCTGAAGTGAGTCTGAAGCAGACTGATGGGGCTGCTGCTTGTTGGTCTTTGTGATTTGGACTCAAATGGAGTGAATTAGTGAGGACGTGGTGTAAACACTGCAAGTCAGATAGAGCCAATACAAAACACACACACACCGATTTTATGGTTTGAATACAAAAAACACTTAAATAGGTCATTACACACCTTATGGCTTGACTATCTCACTCTCTATTACTCTCTATTACTCTCTGTATTTCTCTGTATCTCTCTCTTGTGCATTCATTGTTTTCTTACCTTTTTTTAACACAGATCTGTTTATCAGCCCAACTTGCACTACCCACATATTGAAAAGTCAGCAGTACTGAAAAAAAGAAACCCCCAAAATGATTGATTTTCTCAATTTACTCTTCTCACCAGCTACAAGTTGAGCTTCATCGACAGAATCGAACACAGATCTTTGATTGCCAAATCATTTTGTTTCCTTTCTATAAAATCTCGTATACAAAGCTCTGCTGTAAAAGTCTGTTTTAAGATTATTTAAATGCAGAAATGTGCAGTTTGTAGTTTTCATAACGCCCTTGAATTTAATCTTCCATACAAAAATGTGTTAGTCGATCTATTAAGTTTCAAAATTATTGTTTTAGCAGTAGAACTTTTGTTGTAGTCACATAAACTGGTTGCATTATCATTGCATTAGCAGCATTCTTTGTGTGAGTGCAGGTATCCATGTAAACATTCATTTTCTGTGTGTGCATGTCACGTTAAGTTACAGTTTACATGCTTTACACGATCACAACTTTTTATCACTCTAGTCTTGTATAAGCACACACATACACACATTGTATATACATGTATATAGTAACGTTAAGAGTGTTTGTTTGTTTGTACAAACTAAGGGACGGAATTCATTTCTTTGGAAATATGAAGAAGGCCACAGATATTGTGGACAGAGCTTTATTGTACTAAACATAAAAAAACAGTCCTAAATGAGAAAACGCACACAAAGTATATCTTTCTTCACCTACATACTGTACGTCTACCAAAATGTCCTTCGTTCCTGCTATTTTTAAACTGTGAAACGCACACACAGAAACGAATCTCATGTTCTCCAGAGAAACACAATCTCGTAAACGAACAGGTCTCTTAGATTACAGCTCAGAGTTCTTAAACACACACCCTTCGTCCTCTCTGACCTGCAACAGGAACACATGGTGCACACGATTGCCCCTGAATCTGAATTTTCATTGTATTTTATGCTACTGTATCTACTGTATCTACTGTGTCTACTGTATCTACTGTATTTACTGTATCTACTGTATTTACGTTATTTCAGGAAATGTATACAGCAGATGTATTATGTTAGTGTTTTTGTAGCAGCTTAATTTGAATAGAAATGGATTATTTTAAAATCCAAGGAAAATGTTAATGGTAGATATTTATGGCAAAACAACAGAATTTCTTGCTATATAAGCACAAATATTTTGCTTGCATAACCATCTTTACATTTTTAAGGTGCAACATAAGCTTTTTGGCAGAAATTATTATTCTTGGAATACGATTCAACAAACCGTATTAACCAATCATATGTCTTTATTAAGTATCGTTCTGATTGGCCAGTGCCTTTAGCAAAACGTTTAATACGTCAGCTGGTATTTGAATTACACTTTAAATTGCTAGTGAAATTGCTTGTTTAAATTTAGCCGAATGGTTTGTCTAATTTATTTAGTGGCAGGAAAATCTATCAGGTGACACTGTCACCTGAAAATCAAGCTTAATTTTTTTTGCTGTTTAGTTTTTAGTGTCGATTGAGGTCTGGAACAGTAAGTGCTTCTTGTAGCTGCCACAGAAAACTGGGCCACTGCATTTGATGCTGTTGTTAACCGTGTCTTACCCGTCTCTGTCCTGTACAGTAGATACAGTGTCATCGTTCCACTAAAGTAAAACGGTGAAGATGGACAGCAGAGGTCGGTGTGGACGGTGGGGTGTAACAGGAGAGCGACTGGGCTGGAGAGTGACGGGTGGTTTTTAGGGTGTAACGTGTCACCGTGACACATCATTGGAAAACACAGATCTGGTTTACCATCGACTGTCCTCTCTCTGGTTCTGTCTCGACAGGCTGTAATCACACACACACAATTGCAAGATGTGTGTGGTAATGAACATCCAGGAAAAGGGTGTCAGGCAGTCGACGAGGAGACATGGGCGACAGGGGTGGTCAAGCCACACCGAAACCCTAAATTACAGGACATAGTGAGCTGCCTACGAAGACAGCATTTTAAGACACCACAGGTGGACACTCAGTGTGAAGGACGCACTAAATTGCACCCTAATTACGCTGTTGTCTAAGGTAACTCGTCTTGGATACATTTTAGGGTACCATCATGTGCACACTTTGCAAAGACGGCTATCCCAGAATGCATTGCGGCGATCTCAAATATAGCTGATCAATGTTTGATGAATAAGTTTGTTTATGATGCACAAAAAAATAGTTACACAATGTTTCTGCGTGTTATGTATTGTTCACACTCACACAAGAGCTGTTTGGATGACACACGAGTTGCTGTGAATTTGGTTGCTGATGAGATTCTAGGATGTTTAAGGTTGTTGTCGTTTAAGAAAGTAGCGAGAGATGTACAGACACACAAACCATTCAGCCATTCCTGCAGGCTGGGGAGTTTGCTAAAGATGCAAAAGGTTGTTTAGGTTGTGCTCTCTAATCTGAGATAGGATGGAGGAAACACAGAGAAAGAGAGAGAGAGAGAGAGAGCAGGAGTGAAGCAGTGGGGTCGATTGCCGTGGTGGCCTCATGTTTTAAACATCACTGCTGTTCTCCTCAATTCCTGACATTCAGCAAACCCTCCGTCTGTTCGGCCTTGATAGTGTCTCCCACCATGAAGATCTCTCCTATAACCTAATTATCATACACACACACACACACACTGTTTGGTTTGCTGATATCACAGGTGTAGAGGCTAAATACATTTTAAAGGAGTAGTTCCTGACATTCCGACAGTACTTACTAAACCTCATTCCTAACTTGTGTTATTTTGGAATTTTTGTGGAATGTTATTTTTTTCATAATCATTACTTTTAATTCATCAATAACTACTGTCTTTATTTTTTCGCAAGAACCATAAAAGCAGAACAACTCTTAGATTTCCGTGGCTTGAGAATACCGTTCATAAAAGAGCGATAATTAAAAGGCTCGTGTGCGGTAAACTAATTAGCTCTGTATAATTATAAAGTTGGTTTCCCGTTGACGTTTGCACAGAGTAAAATCTCTGTTTTGGGTTACACTTCATTTCCAGTTGCATCAGTCTCAATAATAAATTACACGCTGCACAGGCAGGCAGGAAATGTCGCTTGAATTGAGATGGTGGAACCTACTTTATATTTTGTGACTAATGCATTATGCTCAGTAGCTGCCCTCAGCATTCACAGCATGCAGAGCTAAATGGTGAAGGTTGAGTCTTTCACTGCTCTCTATGGTATCCATCACAACTAGAGAGAGAGAGAGAGAGAGAGAGAGAGAGAGCTATGGGAACACTTGTTTGAATGCTTGTCTTTTATGCTCTTCCTGGGTGCACATTCAACCATTTGGGAAATCCAGTCCCGTCTGTCCTTTTCATCTTTGACCTAACATTTATTAACATTTTCAAGGTTCTGCTCTCATTAACTGTGCTTAACCTCTTGTAGAGTTTGAGCCCTCCGGGGGCGAAGCAAATATTATAACCTGGACAGCTAATTTTTCCATTTGTAACGTTTTTCTCTTCTTTCAGATGTAGTCATTGATTATGTATTTCTATTTTAACTCCTGAACGTAACTTATTCTGTTGCCAGCCCTAATCCTCGTATCCTGAGAGCTTTCATTTTGAGTGTTTACAGCCCAGAAGAGAAGCAAGCCTGAAGTGGTTCTGT